>SDWI01002250.1:18679-47395 GCA_009193005.1 Lamellibrachia luymesi
TCTATGTTGGCCCATGATTCAGTTATACCAATTATGTGAGGGTCAATATCTTCTACCATAATGTTTAATTCGTTTTTCTTATTTACTATGCTCCTTGCATTTAAACATACGCATCTATAACCTGTTTCAGAGATGTTTTTCGGACGATTTGATATTGGTTTGTCTGTACTATTCGCCTCTTGTTCTGCTTGAGACACCTCTAGGTAACCCCCTGCACTTCTAGTTTAAACAATGTTTACTACCAAAAATATTTGTCATTGTACTCATGCCGCTATCTACTGCTGCTGAAAGTTCGTCCGCGAATACTGCTGCCCCCTTTCCACTTAGATGAAGCCCATCCTTCATGTGCATATCAGCCCTCACAACGAAACTTCCCCATAAATCCACAAATCCAATTTCCTCTTCCCCACATAGCTTCTGGACTAACATGTTAATTGCCACCCCCCAACAATTTCGATATTTGTGACCCCTCCTGCTCATTACTAGTAAAATCCCTGACAGTATTACCTGCTCAACCCTCGTCTGTTTTAGTGTTCTGACTAACTGCCTATATTTCCTAACTATGGCAGTTGTACCCTCCCTCTCTACGTTATTTGTCCCTACGTGTACTAAAACAGATCCACCCTTACCCGAACCTACGACGTTTTCTACCCTCTCAGTTATCGCCTCTATTTTGGCTCCAGGCAAGCAGACCACCACATCTTTTCCCTTGTTTAAGACTCTGTCGGTCTTCCTAACTATCGAATCCCCCACAAACACCCTCGCTCTCTTCCTCACCCCCTCTATCACTGCTGCAGAATAGCTCTTCCGTTCGATCCCTTCCATCACAATCTGTCCTGACCCCTTCCATCCTGTCTCCTTCGCTCCTGTCTACCCCACTTCCCTCTCCTCCGCTCTTATCTCCCCCACTCCCCTCTCCTTCACTCCGGTTGTTTTCCCTCCCGTCTCCCCCACCCCCTTCTCCTTCCCTCCTGTCTCCCCTACTCCCCTCTCCTTCACTCCGGTTGTCTTCCCTCCCGTTCCTTTCCTTCCCGTCTCCTTACGTCCTGTCTCCCTACGACCTGTCACCTTCCCTCCTCTCAGCTTCCTCCCAGGCTGAGGTGAGCTCTCCCTAGCATCTCTCGTGTCTTTCCCCACTTTATCATCTACTGTTCCCCCACCGGAACTACTGGCACAACCCCCCCTGTTTCCTTCCCACCATTGCCACAACGAGCAATGGTGGGTATGTATGATTATATGACTAGCGTATAAGACTAAATAGGTCCTGGCTAAAATAGTTATCTAAAAAAAATATCTGCGACAACGTGTAAACACTGTAATGAAGAGCATTGTGCTAATGTTAATGATTACATAAAACAAACCAAAACACTCTTAACGGCCTACGCAACAGCTAGAGCATAATATGTATAAAGAACAATGTGCACACAAACCGTTAATAAGTAGACTCTGAGAAGGTTGGTCATATTATAGTTACATTTCTTTCAAATAGCGCAGTTTTTAACCTGGTCAATGGAACCATATTGAAATTACCGAAGCTAAACTAGCGCGTCGCTCATCGATCTCAAAACATGTGTCTTGTCGTTGAGATTATTTTAGCTGTGCACAATTAGTCGTATTATTTAATTGGTTGGGTAAATGTTTGCGTTTAAGCAACCATGCATACATCAACCATCACTAATAACCCAACATTAACATTATGTGAAATAACGCATTTACATACTACCTATTGTGGAAATAAAACCATTGACATCGGCTAAACGTAGGACAGTACTTGTGGAAATATCCGTCGTTTACATGTTAGAAATGTCCTCCTCTAAGGAACAATTGCATGAGTACGCCACCTCGCCGTGTTGTTGTTGCAGGAGTACGCCACTTCGCCGTGTTGTTGTTGCTGTCCTCTTTATCCCTGAAGTCCAAATTGAGGCTGGTACCGGTCGTCGATTTTTGCTTTCCTGTCTTCTTTGTCACTGATCCCGTTTCATTGCCGTCTCCACCAACTGCCCCCCCTCCATCCCTCGCTCTCATTCTCCATTCCCCTCTGACAATACAAGGGTTTTGTGTGTTCCATATCGACAGTCAAAGGACATCAGCGCCATGGTGTTTGCCAAACTCGGGTCGGACTCGCAGCTACTGAACCTTCGTGTGGTTTGCGTTGACAACGAACTGGAGACAAAGGAAGTAAGTAGTAACACAGTAAATGTTGCCTTTTGGTTGCCGTTTTGATATCCCACCAATGATAGCTTATATCATTGCATATAGAACAAACCCGAATGCACAGCTGGGTTATTTAATCAAATGGTGGACCCCAAAGTAAATGGGAATTAAGTGAATGACAGTGAGTTGATATATTCAAACACTCAATTTAACGTAATTGTATAACACGTAAATGTCAAAGCTTGGCGGACGACAGTGGAGTACAATAATGTTTAGCGTCGTCTTACGTCGCGTCTAGCGTCGCGTTTTGAGCGTGCGCGGCAACCGATGTTACGTATTTACATTACCAGTCTTGTGATTGTGCACCGCTCAGGGTTAACACCTACGCTTCGGTAGACGCTTCATTAAGGTTTTGAATCCTTCGACTTTCCTTCCCTAAACAGGTCTACCATTAATTAAAAATCCCGTCCTTGTGATAAGCAGCTGCGAGCTGTTGTAATAATTCAAATATTATAGTGATTATGCGTTTAGCACAATACAAATGATATCCCAATAGATCGGCTGGTAAACGCATAATTTCGGTGAAAATTCGACATTGCTGTTATAAATGCGCCTGTTAGTCTCTGTGATGAAGATTTTACATGACATTTTATGCGATGTCATCGCAGCTGCTACGCCTCTACTGTGTAAAGAGTGGCTACGGAAATCAAGTGGGAGACGAACCTTTCGTCCTCTACAACAATGGGAAGGGGATTGACGTATCCCTCGACGAATTGCAAGCATGTTGGCAAGTTAATGGAAAAACAAAAATGGTGAGTAATTCATTTTGGAGGCCTGAATAACTGAAAGTTACCGTAATGATATTAGTTCAATAATAACATTGATCAAAATGGTTCAAACGCGCATGATAGCCGCGGGCCGAGGCTGTTAAATGCCAATATATTTTAACCTGTTTTTAATGTAATGGACAGGACTATCGGTTGAAATAATTGTTTATGCTCACTGCGTCAGCAACTAGGCCACAGACACCATGGTCTCCTGCACTATGTGTAATTTGTTTTAATGTAATGTACAGGACTATCGGTTGAAATAATTGTTTATGCTCATTGCGTCAGCAACTAGGCCACATACACCATGGTCTCCTGCACTAGGTGTTATTTTTTCGTCGGACACAAGCTTTGATGCCAATTGTGTGTACACAACTTTATAATGACAATCAGGGATCTCCATAAACGCTTAAAATTAAGAAGGATAAATCACAACATATACAATGATTTCGACATAAGCTTTGTGACAATTATTACTTGGTTGGAACACAGGATACATGCAGCACCGATTAACTGCATCTAAGGTTTGTTAGTCGGTCGCGTTCAGCAACAAACTACTCGAAACAAACTACTCGAAACAAACTACTCGAAACAAACTACTCGAAACAAACTACTCGCCAAACTTTCATTAGCATCACACGTTATGTTGTTTTGGTTTGAGCAAGGCCACTGATAAACCGCACAAAATTATAGAAGTATTAAACGCGTGGCGTCGCCTAGAACCAGGAAGATGGATGTTCTGGATGTGGGTGTACTGTGATGCAAGGCTACTAATTGCGCCACTCCGGATTTGAGTTTTGATGAAAGGTCCCATCGGTGCAGCTGCTGTCGGTCGCTGATTGGCCACTGCTCTAAAATCGCAGCCAAATGTCGGTCAACTTGTGACCAGTCCCGGTTTCCCGAATATTGCACTGCGACACTGTATCAGTCGACAAATTGGGCATTTCGTCGCTCGTGCAAACCGGCCCAAATAGCTGTCCTGATTAGCAACGATTCTATCTTCGAGTTTCAGACGTTGTCCTTTATGAAGGTGTGGTGCAATAGCAGACCCAGCTGCGTGTTTGACGTCACTCCTTCTGGTGACCTGGCGACCTATTTCAAATGCGTGGTTCGCGTTGCACAACAGGACGCCAACGAAGAAGACCAGGCCGCAGATATCGAAATCAGATACGAACTGAAGAAGGTCAGTGGTTTGGTTCTACCGGTCACCACGAGGGTCCGCTTCAAAACTATGATATGTCACACCAGGTGACTGATGATGATGGTGACTGATGATGCTGTGTAATAATAATCTCAGTTAGGCTGTTGGCGTCTCTGTAATTTCTCTATAGCCACGTCACTCCACGATCTGTCCAATGCTTGATGTCAGCCCATTCATTGTTAAATAACAGTTTTCTTCTACTTCACAGTTTCCATTCTGTGCTGCTAAGCAGGTATGGGGCAATTAACTAAGTTAGATAAGTAAATTATAATTAACTCAGACATTTCCCAATTAAATTAAATTATATTAAAATAACCTCACACATTTATCAGGTCAACTAAATAAAATAAAATAAAAATAACCTCTCAAATTGTTCAATTAAATTAAATTAACAATTAACTTTCATTCAATTAACAAATAATTTCAATTAACTTCATTTAAAAAACACAAAAGAAAAACATATAAAATCATTGAATTGGCATTATTAGCACATTTAATAATGTTTTCTAAAACATACAAACAAGTATACAAGGTTGATAGTACCATAAGTACTGTACAGTACCTAGTATTGGTTCACCAGTGTTTATTCACTTCATTGTCTTATCCAGTTAAGTGACAGCACCTTTGAATCACTTATTACATTTCAATAACATGAGCGATTCGAAGGTTCTGTCACTTAACCGGCATCCTTATACACGGAACATCTTTCCAGCCACACTAAACAGTCATTCTACGGGGGCTGATGTGGCAGGGATAGCAAGGTAGCATTGGGCTACCTTAGTCAAGTTCGGAAACTGATATTGGGCCACTTGCCAGTAGGCTAGTGCGTCTGTGGCCATGCCGACGGTGGACTGACGAAGGTAGTCGATCACTTCTTGCTTTTTATTGCTACTTGGGTGGTTGGTGTTCGGCACTGAAACAGGCAGGTAGCTAAATAGGCGGCTGCGCTTGGCTGGATGATTGCTGGTAGGATGAAATTTATCGTCACCATCTCATCACCCTGCACTTGATCTGTCGCCTCTTCGAATAGCTCCAGCAAATTGAGCATATATTGAAGGGTACTTCTATCGAACTGTGTCAGCTGTGGTGCTTGCAGCTGACTCAGCTTCTCTGCATCGCAGGCCAAGATGGAACGCACCGTCTTCATTTGACTGTTCCACCGTGTTACATTTGATGGTTGAAGATGGAGTTCATCGTGAAGAACTTCTGTAGCAACGGTCGACTCGTATGAATCACGATGCTACAGACCTCTGTCAGAGTCTTTTTCAGTTTATCTGCATCTTTCAATGCATCTTTAATGACCAGTTGCAGTGTGTGAAACACGACTGGTTGTGGCAGGTACTCAAGCAGTCCAACTTTATCCATGTCGTCTTCTTCATCTTCCTCCTCCTCCTCACTGTCACGCTCATCGATGTCGTTCTGCTCACAGTCCTGGGAATGCATTCTTCATGGTTGTGGCATTGTCTGTGACTATATGTGAAACTTTCCCTGCAATGTTGAACTGTTCCACTGTTTCCTGGAAGTGCGCAGCAATGTTCTCAGCTGTGAGATGACCGGAAAACCTCTTGCCGGCTAGCAAGCAATAATCTTACATAATACAGATGTAGCACCTGGCTAGGTACACTCACAGTTCAGCTTATTCATTGATTGACACTGTCTGGACATTGACTGTTCAACGAACTTTCCCTGACATGACTAGAAGCTTTCTTTAACATTGGTTGGGTGAACTTGGGTCACTGGCTGAGTGGCTGTGTCTAATGGGCACTATGATCATCAAAGCTAATTCTTACTCCTGACAACATGTCAGTAGCAGTCCCCACCAGATTGCATCCAATAATATACCAATTGTAAAGGTTAATTGAAAGATAATTGTGATTTTAATTAAATTAACCTACTCCAGTAAATTAAATTAATTAAATTAAATTAATTTGGGGTTTTCTAAAAAGTTAATTCATTAAATTAAATTAACTTAATTGAGTTAATTGAACACAAAATTAACAAACAATTAACAATTGAAATTAACCCATGCCTGCTGCTAAATGTGTGACGCTTTTTAGAAAGGTCGTATTGCCCAGCTTTTTTCTCTTGATGGAATATAGCAGACCTTCTTTTTCCTTAACCCCGACTTTATATCTCACCTAGATGTTTATGTTTCTTTGCGTCCAGCTTATCCTGAACATTCTCTGCCATACTCAAATCTCGAGTGCGTGGATACGTTCCTCTTCTTCCTGGTTGAGTGTCCAGAACTCAATCAGCTACGCTCCAAACTAGGGAGTCATTGTCTTCCCATATGCTACCTATGCCACTGTTTATTTTGAATTTCAATACGGAATTACAATTAATTTAATAGCACAAACGAGTTAAAATGTCGTTCGATTGTTTTGCGTAATGACTCTAAATCGAAACTGGATACTCAAGTCTCAAGTCTCAAGTAGTTTACTCCAAACAGCCCAAACTTGGGCTAACGCAGGAGTTTGTGGTGGACTGTGCGCATGCGCTGTGGGTGGTACGTTCGATTAAAAGACTAGTATCATTAATGTTGCTGAAATGGTTTTTATCTGATAGTTTTATTTATTTTATGTATAGGATGNATACGGCCGTAAAGACTAACTGCATAATGCTTGCTGGGACAGGAAAACACCGACGACGTGAACACCGTGAACTTGCTTCGTGAATGTGTCGACAAGATGATGGAGCCTCGGCCCAATAGTCGCGACAGCACGCACGGCTTCAGGTACGATGGACGTTTCTTTGCGATACAATATCCAACGTCGGTACATTTCTGAATGCACTTTATGGTGGTAACAACATACAAACTTAATTTGTGTCATTTACATTTGATACGCCTGACTTGCAAGATGTTTTTAAACTATAAGCTCTATAAACGACTTTCGCAATAAAATAAATACGTTCCCTTTCATGTGCAACTTATATACATAATCTGTGCTAGAAACACTTAATTTTTACTATTGATCCAACTAATGATCATGCATTACTGTCACAATACGAAGCATAACAACAACAACTGTTTTTGTGAGCATTTGCTTAATTTTTTTTCGGTAGACGGCCATGCAAATATAAGATGGACGCTAAATTACACACATACTGGCAGGATTAGTTTTCTGGTTGGTCGTTATGTGTCGCTCAGTTCAAATGCTATTGGTGACGTCATTGCTGTTTGCGTTTTGACCGAGGAGGACACAGGACAAAACAATTATCGTATAGACTTACCATGTAAAACAGTAAGACATACAATTTCCTGTAATGCCTGTATTGTGTAATACAACAAGATATATTGTGCATGAGAAGATGCAGAAAACAACAATTATGCGCATGTATTGGAATAGTATTTACATAGTAAGAAAAAGATACATAATTTTAATTTTTTTCTGCATCACACAGCGAGTTCACAAAGCCGACGACTAAAGAAATCGTCTTTCCGCACAAGTTGAAAATGGAGCTCGCCATCTTACTGGACCCAATTGATATACTGCACAAGCGCGACTGGCGCCACCTGGCCAGTATCATGGGACTATATGACATGATTCCGTCTTTGGACCGCATGGGTGGCCAAACCGTGCTGCTGTTGACTGCTTTAGATTATTTTAATGTCACCCTCGAAAGCATCACCTCAATGATGCGTCACTTTGGAAGAGAAGATGCGGCTGTGACGATAGAGAAATACAACCAAACTAAGTGATCTGTGTTTTCATATTGACAACGGTTTATGTGTTGTAGAAACACATCTCTGATTTGGACATCATATTTTCCCTGACCTAAGAATGCTTGCATGTCTCACATAAATTGCATTTTTATTTTGTATTTACTTTCTTGTTGTGCTATTTGCACAAATTAAATCTGCATTTCAGAGAACACATCACGACAAATAGGTTACTTTCAGTACGCGAATTTGAGACAAGTGATTGGGATTTGAGAAATTAGGGAAACTGCTGGCAAGCTGTTGAAATAGGTATGCCACTGAGAAAAGAAGGCGACAGAAAGGAAGATAAATATTTATCAGGAAGAAGTGAGGTATAGCCGCAATGTGATTTCATCTGACGGCGTGTTGACTGAAGGGAAAGTAAACGTGTGTATTTGTGAGAAATTCGGCTCTAAGGAAGTTAGCTACGAACTTTAAGAATTGAGAGGCTGTCACGGTGTGATTGTCGTTGGCTACCACAGAATATTTCAGGGTGGTAGATAATATGATGGAACTGGGGGGGGCTCTCAAAGCATCGCCAGTATATCATCGTTGAAACAAAAGCATTGCCAGTATATCATCTTTGAGACAAATTATCTATGTATGTGCATGCATGCTTGCATGTGTATATATGTACGTATGTTCGTACAAATGTATGTTTGTCTTGTACATCTTGCAAACATGAAGCTAGAATTATTTCATAATTCATGTATATTTTAATAATTTCATAATTCAACTATATTCTTGTCTACGTAGCCACTTAGCTGGTTTACTGATTCAATGGGCTGTTTTCAAGAGTTGTTGTTATAAGAAGCTGCAGGAGAAGGTAACTTGTTGAATTTGCGTGTCCAGAAGTTCGTGGCCAATGAATACCGCATGTTTGAACATTATCGATATGTACATATGGAGTTTCGATGATGGAGGAATCTCATCGGTTTTTACTGTAATAGGTAGCCGGCGTTTGAGTACACCATCATGCGACTTCTTTACTGCTCTTAGAATACCACATCACACCCGAGGACATTGAGTGTTGCCCAGGATGCGAGCGTTTTGAATCGACTGACCTGGAACCTGGATAATTTAATGTTAAACAACCTGTTCTTACGGAAAACTTCATATCCGGGCGTGACCTGTATGCAGTGTAAAGTCAATTTCTTTAGTCACTTCTTGATCTAGAAAAAGGGCAACGCCATTATGCTTTGTGAGAAATCTACGCCACAGTGTTTGAAATGACCACTAACTCTTGGGGGGTCCCCTAAAAATATTGGTCACCCCCCGGAAAAAAATATTCTTTTCAGGCACTGTAATGGCTATTAGCGCCTTTTTGTGAAAATACTTGCTTGCTATCATAGAGACCTGTAGTTATTTTACCAACTTATGCATTTGTTGTAAGTCGCTCTGGATAAGAGCGTCTGCTAAATGACTAAATTGTAAATTGTGGTCTGCAGTAATGCGCTTGTATACACAGTTCTCTGTAATTCTGAGAAGTAAACTGTCAATATAAAATGTGCCTCAACTAGACACTCATTTGTGGCTTTACTGCAGACACCCAACAGATGGCCCCCTTAACCACAGAACACACACTCATCAGTGATATGAGTGGAATGGTTTAAAATGTTTTAACAGAGATTAACTGAATGACGATAGAGTGAGCTGAATGAATCAGCTAAACTACCAACATAATGATGTCGAGTTCTGCGAAAACCGTCGAGTTCTAGCACAGAGTAGCCTCTCACTCAGCAACAGGTGCAACAGCGGAAGGGTAATTACATCGGTACAACGATAAAATGTGGGACCCCCAAGCTTACATTTTTCTTTCTTGTGGGAGGTCCCTCATGCCTTATAGGGGGTCCTGGACCCCCCAGACCCCTCATTTCGAGCACTGTAGCTATGTCTAGTCGATATTCTTTGTTGAGTCTGACATCATGATGTAATTGTTTCGCAGAGGCTGCCAGGGATAAAAGATAAGCTACGACGCTTCGATCCTGTGGAATTATTCTGGAAGCAAAATGTAGATGACCCAATAAGCTCAACAGCTGCCTCTTTAAAATACTGCGCTTACTTTCAAGTATATCCAGTATATTGATGATCCTGTTAAGTTTTTCATCGAGCAACCTGGCTTCCATCCTACCCGTGCCTAGGATTATCCTTAAATTCTGCAACTGTACAGTAGGTCCCACAGTCTCGTACGGGGCTATTGGGACACGTAACCCATTAAATACCAAGGTAAGACATAGCTTAGTGCTAGGACCCACAGTTATGCATATGTAGATACTACTGTGTACTACTGTAGAAAATAATACACTTAATAAATATGTATAACGATCCGCGTCGTATCGCTGAGTCATATACAAACCATATATACATACCACATAACAAAACATATGGCGACGAGGATAAAATGTTGGTTGACTGGACATTAGTACATCGATTAGACACTCGATCCGCGATAAACTCCAGCAACCTCGCGGCGAGCAGCAGACAGTCGTCTCACCCGCCACGTACACGACCCGCAGTCTACGCAACAACACCGAACGGTATGGGCCAATCTCTACGTATCCTTTGTTCGACTGCCAGTCAGAAGGAAGAGGCGTCCGTTGGGCTAAATGGATTGCCTCACAAACGAATGTCTTCGTGTGTTACAGTATCACGGACGACACCAGAAAGAAAGTTCTAATGTTTACCAGTGGGGCGCAGACCCGAATGACATTTTCGAAAAATTCTCGGCAGAACAAATTACCCCAGAAATGGACACCGATAAAACAGTATTTAACAAAGCCGTAACTAATATATCGGACTATTTCAACCTCAAACAAAATCAGAAATTAGAACATTATTTGTTCCATCGCACGAATCAGGAAAAGTATGGGTCGATCGAGGAATACTACATTCTACTCATGCAACAGGCGGCAATGTGTTATTTCACCGACACGAATCGCATTGTGCAAGGCATGGCATTGGGCAAGCTGCAACAGTTTGCCAAAACGCTGGAGCTAACATAGAGCCTGAAGAGGACAGTCAGCCAACGGCAACTGTCAACAAACTGCGCAGCGATCCGCCCTGGTCGAAACACCCGACCGTTCGTCAACGCAAGAAACAGACAACGCCATCGCGCCATCGCCATTCTCGTTTCATGTTCGACAGAAAGTCGAAGACAAACTGACTGAACTTGAGAAAACGATGACATCTTCGAGAAGATCGATGGCCCGACACAACGAGTAATCCCAATCGTAACACCACCGGAGCTCGGCAATCCTGACGAAATTATGAAGTCAACTCTCCGACAAACACAGATACACTGGCGGTTCCTGTCAATGCGCGATATGATATGGGTCATACTGAGTCACCCCAGGAACGCGCCTCATGCCGAAATGACACCTGAACCCCGTCATTCATTCATCGAGACAGAGGAAGACGTCCGCACATCTCGATGTTTAGGAACTGGCGAAATAGTGTTAGATGATTAAGAACTGGCTTAACAGTTGGAATTGGCCTAGGTATAGTTTTTATAGTTTTTATCATTTTATATCAACATTTGTATTATGTTGAAAGCTTATTTTATTTTAACTTTCTACTATGCTATTTATTATACTGTACAGCACCATAGAATATTATTGTATAAATATGGTGCTATAGAAATCAATAAACATTTACATTTACATTTACCTAGACGGCGCCAGTGTATGTCCCTGGAGTACAATATGTAGACCCCAAATATTACTAATGGGTATCCACTATACAGCTACAGACAGGGAGAGCCGCGGCACTATCACATACCTAGTATACGTGTATATCGATCAGCATCGTATCATAGAGTTATCACTCATATACACACTAAACAACACAACAATATCTACCAGATTAGCTTACATAATATGTATTTTCAGTTTACGAACTCTATCAGTCAATCTTTTTTGATAGTTATCTCATGTTTCCAGTTCACATGAAACCTGCGCGCTGCACTAGTGCTGCAGTTCGCAAATGTTCCCTTTATCCCGACAATTTACACAGTTTTACCAATTTCTCCTTGGACAATTCATTCAAACATGGCATATTTGAAAGACGTACACCATGCATTTGTAAAATAAATTTTGCTGAAAAGATAAATCTTACGTTTTTAGTGTATTTAATGTCAGATCAGATATTCAGAAATTTGTGTGTCTTGGATATGAAATTCGCTTAATGGAATACTTATATAATTTATATCAGGAGTTTAGCGCACGTAAATATTTTAAGAAACTGAAAAATAACATAGACTATATGGAGGACACATTGTTTATCCACTGCTTAGGGAAACCAGGGAGTTACGTTTGACTACAAATATTTGCGTCGTATTTGCACATGCTCAAGCCATCAACAAAGCAACATATGAGAGAGGTTGAGAGACCTATGTGTGAAAATCATGAAAGAACGGTATTGCTATAAAGGGAATTTCCTTAATGCCAACAAAGACATACGTCGTACTTTATTGCATAAGCGATCAGCAAAGCCTCAGCTAACAGCGGTGGAGAGACTTATGTCTGAAAACCGGAAAGTGGCACATGCGTGCCTGTCTGCCTTAAAACGATATTGCCATAAGGAAATTTGACCAGCATTTTTCTCCGCAGATACCAAAACGTAATAGAAAGAGGCAATAACTCGTTACATCCCATTTTTCGTTACGTCATATCTTTTACGCGAATAATGGCTGACGGATCGACTCCGTGGACGTTTTGCTTTTACAGTCCTATACGCGGGATCTCCCAATAGGGAATAACACAGTTGAAAGGAGATTATGATAAAATGAAATAAAATATAATATTTTTAAATATTGAATGGTTATGAAAATATTGATAAAACTATTTTTCTTACATAAGAACGATAGAAGAAATAGAGGATACGAAGTAACGTCAGTGAAGGAACAATGTAGCTATATAAGAAAGTATTAAATATCACATAGGGCTATGCGCCAATGGAAAACGTTATCTGGTGATTGTGTGTGGCACGATGGAGACTCGTGAGTAGGCAATAGGACGTCACAACATCAACGAAGGACTAGTGACACTAGCCGAATAGCTATATGGACCGTCAACGAGCGCTGTACTACAAGAGCGACGAATTGGTCAGTTGTTTCGCACATCTGTCGGAGTACGCCAAGGATGCTTTTTGTCGCCAGTATTGTTTAATTTATGCCTTGAACATATCATGGAAGAAGTGCTAGATAACTTCAGCAGCACGATCTCGATTAACCCCAGAGCGATCACCAACCTCCGTTTCTCAGACGACATCGACTTAATCGCTGGAACAGAGGGCGATCTGACAACTACTCCTGAAACAACAGTACGAGCGTACGGGAGTAAGTAAATGTGCACCAGCGGAGACGAAAAGGCGAAAAATAAATTAGCAATTTTAACTTGTATTATGTTGTATTTATGATATAGAACATATCTCCTTACTGGTAATATGAATGGCCGCGCTTAAAGAAGTCGGGCGTCCGAAGAAAGGGAGGATGGGAGTGAAACCTGTGTAAACTCAGTTACGACGACGGTGGAATGGAACAAATGATTTTGTTGTCGGACAAATATTGAACGAAGACTATAGAAATTATCCAAATAGTGCCGAAACCACTGTATAAAATTCCTTTAATTTGAAAAGTAAACTTGACAAAAAGGTGGGTGCGGGTGCCCAGCCTAATGGTACCTGCACTAAGCAAAATTCCCAGGCAGTGCAAACGGTTTGCATCTCGTTGGCCTTTGGTTTATCTTCATCAAACGGACGAAATATCGACAGTTTATCATCAATGCACATTTAGCACTTGTCATATACAAGGACATCCACGATGTTGAATAGCGCCGAGACGTCCCGTAGCTGTTTGAAGACTTTTAGCGATGCCTTCTTCTGGACTTCTGCCCAGAACACTGCCACGTCATTCAAGTTGTCAGCTTGCGCACCTTCAATGTGTTTTGTCACTGGCTGTGCCTGTTGCCAAGCAACACCTGGTCATCATTGCTGTTCAGTATGGTTACTCTCATCTCATGGTTACCGCTGACCTTGGGGGATATTGTCTCTGTCCCTCCTAGTGTTCCTCGCCCTCTATCCCCTCCGTCGTATTCCTCACCCTCTCTCCCCTCCGTCGTGTTCCTCGCCCTCTCTCCCCTCCGTCGTGTTCATCGCCCTCTATCCCCGCCTTCGTGTTCCTCACCCTCTCTCCCCTCCGTCGTGTTCATCGCCCTCTATCCCTGCCGTCGTGTTCCTCACCCTCTCTCCACTCCATCGTGTTCCTCACTCTATCTCCCCTCCGTCATTCCTCGGCGACGACTCCAGGCTTCCGGATGTGGCTCGAGTAGTTCGCGGCAGCGTGTGTGAGGTCGCCATTTATGTGTCGGTCAAGGTTCCTCTGCCGAACGAAGCAACGGTAATGGAGTGGGCAAAGCGAAGGCTTCTTAAAGCAGCATGGCCACTTCGCAGTGTGTTTGAGTAGGTGACGCGTCAGATGTGCAAATTGTGGGAATATTTTGTCACACATGTAACAGTCTTTCGCTTGGTTAGCAATCGTGTCGAACTGGCACACATCAGCGACACTGCCAGTAGCGTCCTCTGTCTGTGGTGACAATGACGTGTCCGGGGCGTGTATCACTGCCACGACAATTATCCCAGCAACGTGTACGACTCCTAAAGTCAATCGTTTTGAAAGTTTCGCTTCATATTACGCACATTTAACAATACTTTTTAAAAAACATTTCAAACATATAAAAATTACGCTTGATCCATCCCTGATGTCTTACCCTAACACAGCAGTAGGCGTCTTCCACCGAATGTAAATGTGACACTGATCAGAAGATATGCACGCCACCATAGGGCGACATCCGGGAACTGCGGCGTCAACTACAAGCTTGAACAGGGTGATTCCTTCCAGTGTACGAAGCGATGTCCACATGGCTACTACGGCAGCCATTCGCTATCCCTGTGTTTGCCTTGTTCGAACATTACCGAGAATTAAACTCGTGTAGTTCAAAGTCAAAAGGCCCCTACCCGGTTCCAGCCGTTTTGATCGTTGTCTCGTTTAGCGAACTTGCTGTTGTCGTCGGACTAATAACAGCGATATATAATACGTGTACAAAAACTAGGCTCAATATGTGGCGGTAGGTACACATATTAGAAAACGGAAAACACTCAAAGAATTATGGTACAAAGAAACAAGTTTATGACAACAACACTATTCAAGGGCCATAAAAAAAAACGTAACGCTTTTTTATCAGTGACACCCCACCCTCATGTAACGCGTCGTACCGCTGGACAGAACACTCAGAAACTACCCCCATGATCAATGAAATGGCCGAGGAGAAGTTAGAGAAATTGTATGCTGCGTGAACCGACCTGAATTGTGATACTGATCGAGTTTTCGGCGGTTAATAAATGCTTTGAATTCTGACAACGATAAATTTATGTACATCAAAATGTATGCTTTGAGCTTGCGCATTCAGCGGTAACCAAGTGAACTGGAATCTCGCCGAAACTTGAATAGTACACATTGTGTTGAACAAAATGACAATAAATAAAAGATGGTTTGTTGTTCTGTAAATGGCGTCGCTCGCCTCTTTTTCCCTGTAGTCCGGGTGACACTTGCACCGATACCGGTCGTCGATTTGTGTAAATATGATACGCAAACTCCAGGTTGATCGCGTTTCTTCAGCAACGAAATCGTGCAAATAATTATTATATATCAGGATAAACGGGACCAAACGGGATAATAACAGTCTTAGATTGTTGAACCTTTTTCAAAAAAATATTCCAGGCATTTGTTCCTATGCATCATGTCATCGTAGTTATCAAGTACGCGCTTTTATATCGATGGGACAATTTATTTGCAGATTGTGTAAATTCTAGTTTTTACAATATGTTTAATATAGAAACTGATAAATATCTGAGTGGAGCGGCTATATGCATAATGTGAAACGTTGCTGGACTCTCGATAAGCATATTCCTTCCTTGCTCACTTGCCATCTAGCGTTTGTCGCTTTGGATGGCAATCACGTTATACATTGTTAGATGTAGTCAAACCTGGTTACATATAGTTGTTGAATCTTGTTAATAATACTATTGTTAAATTGTGTTGTTAATTCGTATGATAATTCAAACCAAGATGATTAGGTGTTGTCAAAATGATGACACGTTCTCCTTCACCTTCAGTGTTCCGGAGTGCCTGACATACACAAACTTATATTATTCGGTAAAACCATTGTTCCAACAGTTACGCTACAAACAGTGCCAACGGAATCTCCCGAGGTGGTAAATACAGGGCGACTGAATGGAGAACGGAAGGCGAATGGATGGTGATTGCAGGGGAATGAGTTGTAATTAGAGGGGAGTGAATGGTGAGTGGATGTCGAATGGAGGGAATCTGGATGGCAAATGGAGAGGGAATGGAGGGCAAATGGATGATGAATGGAGGGCGATTGGATGGTAAATGGTGGGCGACTGGCTTATGAATGCAGGGCGACTGAGTGGTGACTCGGGAGCCACGTAAAATAACTATTTCCGACCCCACCACAGGGCGCTCAAAAGTTGGCGCTACTGATCCGATGAGAATATGAACCCCAGGTTTTCCCGTGAAAGTTAAGTTACCATAACAATTGTCTTTAGCATTATTTTGTATAGATATTCCAGGAATGTCTACGCCTCTTTTGGTATATAGCATGACAAAGTAGGTAGTTTTTTTGACAATTTTAAGATCGATCGAATTCTAGTGAAAATCGTACATATTTCCTACATCGGGTTCTGAAGTGCGAGTTCAGATTTTTACCACAGGGTACCTCTTCAAATGAGTGCCAAACAAAAACTAAGGAATAATGTTTGGTATATAAGATAACAATCTTTGGGATTTATTTGTTTAACAGTTTCAATAATACACGGTTGGAAAATGTATTAGTCATGCTAGTATATCTAAACACCGTCTACAGCACCACGTAATATGAATTGCAGTTTACATATGGCGAATATGCATGTATTATTTAAATTATACTGGAACCTTCTAAAAGTTATAGTGAAATGAATGTTTAATATGTATGCACTTATATGCATCAACACATCAGTTATAGTTCTACATAATATTCTGACAATACAAACATATGGCACCTACTGGGGCAACATATCAATTTGATTATATTGAACATTATATTGAGCTGTGCATTCCATAAATGCTTTCGCACATTTGCAACTTCGGGATATTTTTTAACACGAGAGCACCTGGTCAATTATATCCATGCTTTGGACAATTCTGGAAATCTTATCCAAATGTATCTCCAAATGTTCGTCCGACCAAAGTCTTCTGGGGAAGCCACCCACATTTAGCAAGGTGATGTCAAGAAACTATCCAGCTACGATGACCACTACATTGACATCTACAGTGATGACCTGGGCTATCATTGCACCTGTTCCGGAGCGCGCAGAACATGGACAACAATACCAGTGTTAGTTTTAGCCGGGAAAATATTTCTATTTATACAACATTAATGCCATTTGATATATAGAAGCCTTGGAAAGGGCATGCCTCATGCTGTGCCAGTATTCCACGCACTAAAGGTTGCGACATCACAGCCACGTTCAATGGCAAGGGCATAAGGTCAGGTGGCAGGCCTGGAAATCAATAAGAAGAAATAACAAAGGCCTTCCTTTACCTGGCAAAGCATTTTTTGAGATAATCTAGCTACAATGAATTAAGAGGACAAGTCATCTGAGCAGCGTCAGCGAAGCTAGGATGGATCCCTTCTGTCACAAAGATAAAATTATGTATAAATAACATTGGATCGTTAATGTGTTCATGCCACCAACAATAACTATTTATCAGGATGCCTTGCTTAAAAAAATCACATGGTCTGTTTACCAAGGCCGGAGTCTGGATTATCTAACATCATATAAATCCTATAGTGCCTTCCCCAGAAGTCTTTGGTAGGACGAAGGTCAAAAACGTTTAGATTTGTACTCATTCGGATTACACTTGGCGTGTCAGGTGCTCCTTCGTGAAGAAAGAATGCTGCAATTGCAAATGTACAAAGGGGTATCTGGAATGCAGTGCATTCTGCAAGAGCAAGTATGACAAATCATAGTTGCACTGATATGTTGACGTGCCTTGCTTCAGTCGATCCACCGTAACAGTGCCACTTGTTATTTTCATACATCGTCATTTCACTATATGTATTAGAAGATGTTGCTGTCATTTAAATAACCTACATGCATATTCACCATATGTAAACTTCAATTCATATTGTGTGTGCTGCAAATGGTGAATGGTATTAGATATAATTATAATAACATAACAACTAATTAGTGATTATTTCCCCACCGTGTTTTGTTGAAACTTTTAAACAAGTGGATCCAAAAATGTTTTTACATTAACTGCATCTAAGGACAAACATAATAAAAACCGTTATTATTTTTTTGTTTGGCGTCCATTCGAAGTGATGACAAGTGGTCAAAATCGGGACTCCGAAATCGGCACGCGCACATCGGAACCCGCGTGTAGGAAATTTGTACGTAACTTCCATTTTCACTAGAATTCGATCGATCGTAAACATGTCAAACATCAACCTACCAAGACATGTTACACTCCTAGAATGCCTGTGCAAATTAGTGCTAAACACTATTGTTACGGTAGCAACATTTTCACTTTTATTGGTCATATTAACTATCTATGAAGATGTGTCAAGCTAAACCCGACCACAATTAAACAAATTATTAATATGTTTACAAAATCAAAATAGTATTTGTATAATATGAAGTGTAAATGTATTATATATAAATTACTGCTATTAGTCCTGCAACCCTAGAAACTATCCGTAGCACGCATAATGTATCTACTTCAAAACAAAACTACTCACAAACTAGGCCACTGTATTTCGCCCCTTTGTGTTGGAGTTCTAGATTGAACCAGACGTGTTTACTAATTACAACACATTGGACGTTTTATCGTATCTTGGTAACCGCATGGTTGATTTGGCTAATCTTGTAACGGCAAGAGATTCGGTTGCTGAGGTGTTCATATGCCAGCTACTTCCACGAGTGAGGTTCCGGCCGACAGGACGTTGAAGTAGACCAACATGCGCCGACGTTTTCAACCTTGTGGTATAAGGGGAGCAGCCATATTTGCTGCTGGCCTATACTAATGTAGCATATATTTGGCACACGCATGTCGTTCCTGCTGATAGTGGCACGTTGTTCAATACCTCATAATGTATAAGTATGCTTTAAATGTGTACAGTTTATTTGGTTGATAATTTGCATAAAGCTGACGATGGGTCTTCAAAGAAAAGGGTGAATTGTTCAGACAAATGTAACAATTGTGAAAAGTCTCAAAATGTGTTTAGGGTTAAATCTTAACATATCATGACGTAGGGACATTAGTTATAACTTACTGTTTACTCGATATATGGAAAATAAAAAAAATATTTTAGCTGACGACGGAGATCAAGAAAGTCATACGGGATGAATATTATTTTTAATGAAAACGTTTCAAAAACAATAAATAATGTACAGTAGTTGCCCAATGATTATAGCATTAATTACTTATTGTTTATCTTGCATTAAAAGTAAAATTTTTATTTCAGACTTTGGATTGTAACCACATGTATGCACTGAACAAACAATATGGCGGCGTCCATACTGTGTGCACTGAATCATTAATCTGAATGTTTTACCCTAACTGAAGCGAATTGGCGCTCACTTGAAAACAGTGCAGTTTATGGCTGGTGTAGTGTTTTGCGTGGTAAAGACAACAGACAAACCTTTTTGAACAAATACATGTAATGTCCTCCTGTAAACCACTACCCCGGCTCCGAGTACACGGAACTCACAATGTATAATAGTGATAACCATTCTGGCACTATGCTACATCTCCCCCTTTTTTCAGAGTGTCACTGTCCACATATTATCAGTTTCAACAATTATGTTAACACAATTATTGTCCATCAGTCCGGCAGATGCTAACTTAAACAAGAACAGTCTATTTCTTCACGTAGTCTCTCATCCATATTGGTTCGGATCGAACACGCACTGGTCGCGTAGATGGGACAGCTGGCATGATGGGTGTGGTAACTACCATCGGTGGGGGTTCCGGGTCTGGCTTAACACATTCCACCATCACATCTTCCATGATAGCTGGTTCGCTTCCCACATCGCTGCCACCCACATTGACAGGAACGGGTGTCACCGTCTGTTCACCGGATGTTTCTGAGCTGCTATTCAGCTTCTTCATATGAGCTACGTTCCTCATCTTTCGTGGCTCCTCTCCTCTCTGAATAACCACAGCATTGCCTTCTCGGTCAACCACTTCATACGGTTCTCTCTCAAATGGCATGGTCAGCTTGTTTCTCTTGCTTTGCCTGAGGATCACCCTGTCGCCAACCTCAATGTCGCTGACCTTAGCACCTCTCTTCTTGTCTGCATACTCTTTCTCATACCTCTTTCTCCTCGCATCTCTCTCACGAATTTGCATTTGCCATTGCAACTCACCCATGGGTTCTGCTCTCATCTGCATTTTCGGCAACTTGTTCCGCAGTTTTCGACCCATCAGCATCTCCGCTGGACTTACACCCGTGACGGTATGAGTCGTCCGGTACTGGAACAGGAAGTTCTGCAGTTCTTCCTTCCAGTGTTTCTTCTCTATTTTAGCGATCTTAATGGCTTTCATCATTGTCTCGTTAAAACGTTACTCTGTGGCCAGTACGGGATACCTTTCGTGTGTTGTATCCTTAGATACTCGAGGAATCCTTCGAACTCTGCAGCAACAAATTGTGGTCCGTTGTCACTCCTCACTTTGTATGGCAGTCCATGTGTGGTAAACATGGTCTCCAAGCATTTGATGATGTTTTGAGCATTCGTGTTGCGCATCCATACCACTTCTGGCCACCTGGAGAAATAATCGATGACCACCAACAGACTTTCACCATTTGGCAGTGGCCCACAGAGATCTATTGCGATTTCGTCCCAAGGTCCCTGTGGGAGTGGTGTCGACCTTATCGGCTCTGGACTTGGACGACCACCCACTATTTGACATGGATAACAGACTCTGACGAACACTTCAACGTCTTTATCCATTCTGGGCCACCACACTTTCTCTCTCAGTCTGCTGAATGGTATTCTTCTGATTGGTTGGGCCACAGGTGTTACGCTATCATCTATGTTCAGCTTCAATTGATAGTTTTTAACTTGCCAAGACCAGTGAACGCCTGAGGGTAGATTTCTCTCAACTTATCCTTGGTTAACCCGCCTGTGAAATACACGTCTACTGCCAGCCCTACTCTGAGCACTCCGAGCTCTTCGGCTGTCTTTCTTCCTAACAGAGCAGCATGGTCGCCTTTGACCATCAACAATTGTGCAGCATCTACTTCTCCACCTCCTTGCACTGACATGCGCACTTCACAGCTGCCCATCACCTCCAGAGGACACCGAGAGGCGTATGCATAAACTCGGCTGTTACAGCTTCTCAACTTCAAGCCTGGCATCTTGCGGAATGTGGCTTCCGGGAGTATGTTGCAGCTGGAACCAGAGTCTACAATCATGCTCACAGATTTCTCCTCAATATTGATCGGCATCACATACGCACTGGGATTCACCGAGAATACATAGAATGTATCACTTTCCTCCACTGCAGTGTCCCGTTTCTCAATGCTTCTAACATTCTGCTTTCCACGACCTCGTCCGCTGTTCCTGTCCATGCCTCCACGACCACGATGAGCCTTGCCACCAACAGTGGCGCCACCTTGTGATTGTCTGGTGTGGCAACAGGCCGGGAAGTGTCCGATTTTGCCGCATTTCTCACATGTGTGGTTTTAAGATTTTCTACAATCTCTTGCTGTGTGACCAATGCTATCGCATCTCCAACATTTTCCTTTAAATGTTCTGTCTGGAGAGTTGAAACCACTAGAGTGCTTGGTGTAGATAGTGTTGGCTTCTTCTCTTGTCCCAGACGGTGTCAACAACAAAGCGTCTGGCTCATCAAATATGTTTACAATCTCCTGCAATTTAGCTAGAGTCAGATTTTCCTGTCTGTACAATTTTCTCTTCAACACTTTGTCTCGAATGAAATAGAGAAATCGGTCTCTTATTTGGTTATCTTCCTCTGTTTCATACTCACAGTGTTCAACCGCCTTCTTTAGTCGTACGATGAAATTATTGATCGTCTCTCCCTGTTCCGGTGACGTAGATTGGAAATTCTGTCTTTCTTTAGGAAAATTTTTCTTGACCTCGAAATACTTGTGTAGTGCCTAGGCACACTTGTCATAATCATTATCCTCCCCAGTGTCCGGCATGGTCTGGAATAATGTATGTAACTGGTGACCGCCCATGTGAAGGAGTACTGCACGCTTCTGCTTGTTGTCGGTTACCCCCGAAGCAGACATATATTTTGAATGACGATTTCCAGCTTTTCCATTTGTTGGCTAACCCCGAAATGTCAGTTGTGTTGAATTCGAACGGAGGAATTCCCGCTAAGCCGCTTAGTACAGCTGCCATGATGCGAGAGCACGGCTTTCGACTATGCACCAACTATCGCCCACCGACACCGTTTGTAGCTACTTACGGCCGGCTGTCAGCAATGTCTATTCGACTTGTTTTTGGTGTACATGTGTGCTATGTTTTTAAGAACATGTCCCTACTTTGTTGTATCCCATCCTCGTCGCCATAATGTAGTGTTTTGCGTGGTAAAGACAACAGACAAACCTTTTTGAACAAACACATGTAATGTCCTCCTGTAAACAACTACCCCGGCTCCGAGTACACGGAACTCACAATGTATAATAGTGATTACCATTCTGGCACTATACTACAGCTGGTTTCCCAAAAGTTCCAAGAAGCTGCCTGGTACCCCTTTTCGAGCACTGTTGTGCTGAGAAGATAGACGTTTGTCCTCTGTCGGTACTGAGTAGTTGGACCATCGCTGAAGAAGTTAATAACTTCGATACCGGGAAAGTGTTCCTCCATGTACTGGAAGACTAGATCGAGGTGCCTTCAAATTGCTGTTGGGTTGTGCTTTGTGGAAGGTGAAAAGGTGCAACAGGTGATAGGCTCATCTAAATCTCCAACATAGAGGACACCAGTGTGAAACGTTATTTACTGGTGTGACCCACCAAAGTGGATCTCACTGGAATATTTGTAGTGTAGGTTTCATAGAAATCAAACTGAATGATTCACTCTGATGCATGCATTTTCTTGCGAAGTTCACGACATACACAAAACTAGTGACGGATGTTATACAGTTTTCCCTTGAATTTGCTCAAGCTATTTTGGAATTTCTCCAAGAGATCTTGTTTGCTTTCGGTGACATCTACTTTTTTGGTAATGTTCATAGATCTCTCTTTATCAATCGGTATGGGCTGAACAACAGTGCGTCACTGAGTGTAAGTGACCATCTCATCTTGCAGGAACCCGTTCACTTCGGGCATATTGTGCGTGCAGACTGCACATTCGTCATACATGTAGGCCTTGTTAGATTGTTCACAAACAATGTCATCGGCGAGGACCTCAACAGTACTTGTATGTAGAATGTTATGCTGTTTCAACTTGTTGGCCATGATGGTCAAATTTTCATGAGTCTTGCATTGGCACGTTTCCTTTTATCTTGAGTCTATGGGTGAACGACCCAAAACGGCCTCATCATGCAAAACAGGGAATACGATTTGTTTTCTTCTAGGATGTTCTTCTAGGTATTTCTTGTGATTGTTCTGAATTGAATCATTCAGCAGGCGCTTCTGCATTTTGACTTTCATGCGAGGTAGGGTCTGCTTCTTGTCAGGAGTTGATCGGCTGTTGTCATCTCGACAAAATTAGTCGGCGACATATTTCTTCAGTTCTTCTGCCGTGGCTGACGCTTTCTTTTGAAGCTGATGTACGTAAGTGGTCTGGTCTTCCGTGCCATTGTATTTAATCCATCGTTTGTGGGATATCCCAAAAGCTTGTTGAGCTTGACGCTGCAAATTGTATCGTTTAACTATATTGCCTGTCAAAAGTTTGGCACACCGTTGGCGCTGCCTTACATATTTAGCCTGCTTATAGGCTCTCTTTAGGACTGCGGTTAAGGCATGGTGGAAGTTGAGGGTTTTTTCACTTCTCGTGGTACATAAAAGTTTCTCATGAGCCTCCTGGTTTTGGACCTTGGAGTATCTGATGTTCTCTCGTGAGCTCTCACTGCCATTTGATAGCGTTTCTTGTACCTTTCAGCTTTGGTGATTTGCCTCATTAAAGAAACCCTCAATTTGTGTACCTCTCTGTAGGACTTGGCCTTATCTCCATTGCGTCTTCGTCTGGATTGAGAGCGTTACCTATAAAATAAAGAAACCATAACATTCCAAGGAGTGTTCATGCCAACAGAGTGTTCATGCCAATATGTCTTTCGATTTGGTATGGTATTTTTTTATATTGTACACTACCTGGATGTTGAGTGTGTTGAAGGATGCAGCATGGCTGGCATTAATCCTGACACTGTTCATGCCAATATGGCTTTCATACGATGTAATATGACGATGTATATTTGCTTAACCACATTTTGTTGTTGGCACAGCCAGTTTACATTGGGTTGTTGCAATTGCATGACACTAGTTACATGCACTATGTAACATGACACTAGTTACATACACTATGTAACATGTGTTTGATGGTTACAGTTTCAGCATAGTTTGTGGCAGAGCCTTGGGTGGGGTTGGGGCCTCTTTGTTAGGCCTGGTGGGACAAATAACTGACCCACCTTTGCTGCTTTTAATTGTTGTCATTCAATAATTGTTTCGCGATGCGCCTGTTGTGTTATATATTAAGTTACCGCTCATCGTTATACATTAACTTTATTCTGGTTTGAATAATTATTAAATGACCTTTACCAACTTACCATCATTCTTTGTGTTTTGTCGTAGCAAACGAGCGCATTAAACATCAGCAGGATACAAACAATCTTAACGTATTAATGAAACGTTTCATTGACATGAAGCGTAATTTATAATGCTGTGAAGACCTTTCGAAATAATTGTCTGTAATTAGTTGCATTGCGATTTTACACAGGCAATGTTTTGCATGGAGTATAGCTCTTTTCCACATCAGGGCCTGTCTGGTTATGTTGGTGCTTTCTCAAGGTGTGGCCAAGCCATCCCCATCTCCTCTTAAGGATCTCCATCTCTATTTAATATATATAACCAGACAGGCCCTGATGTGGAACCCCCAAGGCAAGAGAAAGAGGGGAAGACCAAAAAACACCTGGCGGCGTGACCTCGAAGCAGACATCAAGCAAACAGGGATAGGCTGGCAACAACTGGAGAGGATTGCCCAAGACAGGAGGCGCTGGAGAAATGTTGTGGATGGCCTATGCTCCAGGAGGAGTTAAGGGCCTAAGTAAGTAAGTAAGTAAGTATAGCTCTTTTTCGCGTCCTGTGAATTAACTGTATTTGAAAGTGCACCTTTTGACGCGCGTTGTAAATCACAAGAACACTCCGGTATTGTTCGTATTGGTACTGAGTTGTTCAAGCGTATCCGGCCAGAGACCACGATGCTATATTGGTTGGAGCTCAACCTTTTGTCATGGACGACAATACGAATCCCATCACATTGTCTATGAGCGACGTAGCAGCGTGATGGGAACTTCAGGATAACGTCACCAAGGCAAGTGAATGGTAACCAATAGCATAGCCATATCATACTGCGGTATAAAATAAATATTGTTCGATTGCTGGGAAATGCCCCTTCCAGGTTCAGCAAAATAAGCTTAAGCGAATACCATGTACAACGTCATTAACCTAAACTGTGTAAACATAACAATAGCCTTGATTTGCATGTGTATACTAAATCCATTGATTATCAACTGAGGGCAAGGGGTATTATACTCTATTACTGTCGGGTCTAATATAAATAGTGTCTGTGCATTTTAGTTATTTTATTTCTACGATCGAATTGCGACCGATGCTTTAGCATGCACGACCTTTCAGGTACTCGTGTTTTACGTCGCAGCGGGGAACCAATGACTATATAGATCGCATTAGGCTTTGTCTGGGCCACGTTGAGTCGCCATGTGACTGGAAAACGTGACTGGCGCATGCGCAGAGAACCAGCGCATCGTAACATAATTGTGATAAAATTAAAATATACTGCACATAGCAAGATTTTGCGTGTTTTGTAGGTGATCGCTTTCACTAAGGTTTGGTGTAATATGCACCCGAGCTGTCCATTTGTGTTGCATTCTACTACGCCAGATGTCGCCACTGAAGTGTATTGCACCAGTGACGGCGAACAAGAAAACGGCGATAATAAATCAGGTACATTATTTATGGTATGTGGCAAACTGTACCTGAGACTTCGCTTAGCAAATTCGTTGTGTATCCTGATTGTATGTATATTATATTGACACGTGTATTGAAGTGGGGAATACTATTGTTTTGATCTAGTGGTAAGTTGTGCAGGTAGACAGTTTATTTTGTGAAAATGTATAATATAATTTTAGTTCCTGCAATTTTAGAATAATTATGCTCTACTTTTAGTAATTTAAGACTGTTAAACAGTGGATCGGTATGAGCAGTATATTTGCTTAAACATATAATTCGGACGGCTTTCTTTTGAAGTTTTTTAATTATATCACATCCGTTAAATCATTGTTTAGATGTGATAATATCAGAGTGCATTAGACACCATGAGGGAGAGCGGGTGCCAATTGCATTATTCTCTTGTATTGTATTAAATGTATTAAACAGTTCGTCTTAATCATCGCCTACACAGAGTTCAACGATGCGACTGANTTTTAATTATATCACATCCGTTAAATCATTGTTTAGATGTGTTAATATCAGAGTGCATTAGACACCATGAGGGAGAGCGGGTGCCAATTGCATTATTCTCTTGTATTGTATTAAATGTATTAAACAGTTCGTCTTAATCATCGCCTACACAGAGTTCAACGATGCGACTGACCAAGAGAGTTCGATATGAGGCTTCTTGTTAACCAAATTTCTGTAGAATAAATACTCACGACAGCGCACACACACACACGCACGCATGCATGCGCGCACGAAAGAGGAGTGGCCCTCGAGAGGTGGAAATTATCATGCAAAAGTATATTTACTACATGGCAAAGCGGCCTTATATGAGGTGGCCAATGTATGTGTAAACTGCAGTAGATTGTGGATGCGATATATTTAACACATTGCATGAATAATTGTTTATTTAAATATGTAAAATACTTCACAAATTCATATTTTTTATTCATTCAACCACCTATTGTCATTATAATTCAACAAATTCTAGTTTGAACCTGTGTGATCATATTGAACACTTCCACACCACCAGGGTAGAGTTGTGCTAACACCTGTACACTCCAGCGATGAACTGGCCGCGTCCTGCAAAGGTACATCAAGTTGGTGCGACTGACATTTGCCACTTTGGGAGAAATTAGAGAAGTTCGCCACAGCTGTAGCTTATTAAATCAGGGAATGGACTTTGCATACCTTCGTGATGGACACATTACACAAGTACTCGAAGATTTAAACCACTTTCATGGTTATTAGCCGGCACCAAAGCAACCACACCATTCGTCTTGCCGGCCATGTTAACACACCATAGTGGAATAACACAATAGATCGAAACTCCAACAATTCACGGATCTTCTGCTTTCATATTTCAGGACACAGCTAAATTTTTCTTTGTTTGATATATCAAAAGGCCTCGTCATCGTTGACGGAATAAAACACATCTACGAGTACGAGCTTACGATACTTGCAGAGCATTATTGTTCTGTGTCGCCAAATGTTTCTACAGAACCACATCGCCGTGATTTTCATCAGTGTCGAGACGGGAGAGGTCATTGTGGTGGCTTTTCTCAGGACGATATTCTGGTTTTTTTCACGGAGAGTAACGTATATGTGCTGCAGGATAAGGCGACTGTCTCTCACATAGATTTGTAAGCCTAACAGAAAGTGTGAGTAAATCAGAACGACTGGGGACAAACGGTAGTACCTGGGCAATGCCTCTACCGCGTGTTAGAAACAACCTCTACTGAGGAACAAGTCCTAATTTTGACGTGATGAAAAAAATACTGCCAAGATAAAAAAGGGGGTGCCCGGGCGCGAATTCTGTTTTCCAAAACAGTATATCCATCGCCCCGCCCACTTTGACACACTTTTCACCGTAGCTGTCAATCTACCGTTAAGTTTAAAATTGCGCATGCGCAAATTGCATAAACTGCATTCACACTATCACATCGGCTGTTTTCCTGTCGCTGTTGTTTTCGCGTGCTACATTTACGGAATTTTGGAAGAGAGGTACGTAAATTAATAGATTGCATTATATGCGCTACGTAATGTTGCATGCTTCATACAAACCCTTTATAAGATAATTTATAATAATTAAGCTGATCAGTGATTTGTATTTTTTTTGCTTGTGCGTTTGTCACACTGACTTGGCCTTGCTCTTGCGCGGTGCGATCGCTGCCCTGGCCTTGTAGTGATAACTTATATATAGCATCGACCTTTTTTCTCCTCAATTTTGGCTCCGCAAATATTACCTAATATGTGTACATAATATAACCAACAATAATGGCTGATCTGATGAAAATAGTACAGTGATTTGCTGCCTAAGTAATTAACTAATTCGTTTAACTATCTTGTGAATATCGTGTTTAATTTTAATATAGCAAATGGAAGCTCAGGAGCTCAGGCTTAGCAATCAAATATAATGGTACACCATTTGTCTAGACATAACAAGTAATTAATTAATTAATTAATTAATTTAAAATGTATTAACAGTCCAAGTTTAAATATTTTCACTATGTAATATGTGTTATGAAAGTTGATGAGTTCAGAAAAATCTAAAATCTGTATATAATATGGGCATTT
>SDWI01002251.1:3971-14943 GCA_009193005.1 Lamellibrachia luymesi
CACACACACCCACATACACACACACACACACACACACACACACACACACACACACACACACACTTCTTACCTTTCCGCTAGGAGCTTGAATCTTCCACCAACAGTTTTCGTTGTTTTGGTAACTGGCACCTACAGTGCCAAACTCTTTCTCCAGACTGCTCTGTGCTACTGCGCTCAACACATGCGGACTGCTGCATGTTCCTGTATTGTGCAGTAATGTCAATGTTACTATTGCTGTCATTAATATTACTATTGTCATTAATATTACTATTGTTATTAATATTACTATTGTTATTAATATTACTATTGTTATTAATATTACTATTGTTATTAATATTATTGTTATTATGATTGTGGTTGTTATTGTTGCAGTTATTGTTGTTCTTTGCTGAATACATTAATTGTTGCGTGTACATTAATTGTTGCGTGTACATTAATTGTTGCGTGTACATTAATTGTTGCGTGTACATTAATTGTTGCGTGTACATTAATTGTTGCGTGTACTCACTCTCCTGCCCTATGCGATTGTCTGGCTCGAGACAGTGTTTCGCAAATCGTTGAACTGTTTGTTTTGAATGATTAAAGATGTAATTACGTGAGTTTCATACAACCACATTGTACCCCTACATTTCAAAGATACGAAGTGCTTAACATTGAGCATGACAGTCACAAAACACATTGCTACAATATAAATGGTTTACTTGTATTATATTGTATCCCTTAAATCCAATAGCGTCCGTATATGTGACAAAATGGCGCGCAGCAGCACACTGACAGAATTCAATCCATTTTTTTCCGATTATAGCCTGTGTTACTTGTCTAAGTCACAATTGCCCTCCGTACTCTGATCTAGTCAGTAGGGTAGGGGGAAATTAGGCAGTTCGTATTCGTGTACTAATGTTCAATTAATCTTGAACAGATGTTCAAATAAACATGTCTGCCGGTGGTGAATTGACGTTTCTTTACCTGAAGGTAAACTGGGCAGTGACGGTTTGTGAAACCGTCCCGAAGATTGAGGCTTCATCCCGGTCTGAGGGCCCACTGTGGTAAAATACAACATGGTTAGCAGTATGACATTGAAATCGCGTCTATGTATGTGAACTGCATGATTAAGCTTCCATTAATACATGCTCCCATGATTAAACTACCATCAATACACGCACCCATGATTAAGCTACCATTAATACATGCTCCCATGCGCTGAGAATGCTATCAGAACGACTACCAAAAGCAACTCTTACGTGGGAGTCAACTGGACAAAGAAAAAGGAAGAACATTTGAAAGGAACCTTTTTACGAGAGGGGAATGGTCGTAAACCTTAAATAGACAGAATGACCGCTGCGGTTCTAGGCACAGGAAAAGGATGTGCGATTGTTTCCGCCCTGTGCGTCGCCTTCGGCACAAGAGAATGAAGGAAGCAGAAGACGCAATCAATCAGCATATCAAACTTACGTGAACATGTTCTTGACTGAGTTATATCGCGTGGGGTGGTAGCTACAGAAAGGATGATCAATATACGCACGGGTCATGATACCAGGTGACATGATGCCCAGCGCCATGACACCAAGCGACGTGACACAAAACCACGTGACGCCAGGCGACATGATGCCCAGCGCCATGACACCAAGCGACGTGACACAAAACCACGTGACGCCAGGCGACATGATGCCCGGCGCCATGACACCAAGCGACGTGACATAAGGCCACGTGACACCATGTGACATTATGCCCGGCGCCATGACACCAAGCGACGTGACACAAGGCCACGTGACACCAGGTGACATTATGCCCGGCACCATGACACCACGCGACGTGACACAAGGCCATGTGACACAAGGCGACATGACACCAGGTGCATTGACACCAAGCGACTTGAAACTCGGAGATATGACACCCGGCCACGTGACACCAGGCGACGCGATACCAGGCACAATATTATGCCATTGCAGAACTAAGGAATTTAAAGTATATCTTACCTGATTGTGTCTTTCTAACCAGTGGAGGAGGAACCTTCGACCAGATCTGGAGACAAAACGACACCGCTACGTATGGATGTTTTCAACATAAAAGTATACATGCATTGACATACCTCGCAACCATTTGGTGAATGCAGAAGAGTTACTTAAATTATATTTTATTAGTCGAGACTCCCGGCGTCGCACGGGAGAAAAGTCCTTGCACTACCCAGACAGGTTTTTGGCAGGGCAATGCCAATAGCAATGACAACGTCAGGCCCCGATATCATTTACAACTGCGGGTTCCACGTTCATACTGTACGAAGGAACGATCACGTAACTCGGAACAATCGTAGAAAGTACGCATAGCATTACTAACAATTGTACGTACCGACGAGCTATTATTGCTCTGAGTCCACATAGGTTTATTCGTAATACCTCCACCACCGGGGAATTTTTAAATTGTTTTAATGTACAAACTATCCTTGTAAACACCCGGGTACGCCTACACAATGTCAGCATCTTACGTTCGAAACTGACGGAGATATGAGTGAACATACAGACAGACAAGCATAGAGGATTACAAACTACTACATATTATAGATCACAGAGTAATATCGCCTCTTCGAGCTGAAATATTAAGCGAATGCAATGCATTCATTGCACTGCGCCTTAGGTGACAATCAATGTTTCGTTCAGCAACATTTGTTGTGACTAATAACTTGCATAATCTGAAAACTAATATATATGAATATGTTCACTTACCTGCACAAACGCGCTGCACACCAGTAACAGGACGACGATGGCCCGCATTGTCACGTCAGTGCAACTCTTCAACCAGACAGAGTGACTAACTCGAAATGTGCGTTAAGATGGCCGACTACTCTGAAATAAAATTACGTTCAACGTTCTTTTACCAAAACGTATATTTGCGTTTATTGTTGGCAACAAGGAAGTAGTTTCAATCGACAGTTTAACTGTTGTGTTGGTTTCATGTTACAACTACGATGCGCAGACCGATGCGTGGTTATCTTGATTTCACGGTAGGCTCCTACCCTTACCACAAGCAGCAAGAGACCGGTTGTGCGTGATATCATATGCCGGTATTTATTCAATTACTATACAACATAATAACGTGAATACTTCCCCACTATAAGAAATGTACTAGAATCGTTACCAGTGACTAGAAACAAACTCTAACCAGAATAAAATAGTTTGGTTAGTCATACCTGCCACTCTGACCTCTGAATGACAGTTAGGGCTATCTCGGTTGCTGCGCCATCTCTCTTAAATTCACTCGCTGACAGTGTTAGATCAACACGAAACATAATAATATATCTTTTTAACCGTGATGACCTTCCCAGCTCTTTAGCGTATTCATCCTTTTGTTGACAACTTTAATATTGTATACAGATTTCGATAGTCACTAACCCTCTAATTTTTATGTGTATTTTATGTGTCTCTGAGTTCACAAGTTTTCTAATTACAATTTATATAATATCATTACTGACCGTTTATAACTTGCAGGCACAAAGTGAATGCATGTTCTAAAGTGGACCCGACCAGTGTATTATCTGTCTAAATATGAGTAATATTTTATTGTAATCACTGCAACGTCGTGCAGTGCATATAAACCAAACACAGGTGACCCCGTTGTCACGGATTGCCTTCGTATCTGGTATTAGTGAATGCGCGTGCTAATTCATTGGTTGCTTTTCAGTCCAGTCACACGCATCGAAATGTGACGTAAGGCGTAATAAGGCTAGTTAAGTTGATGTGCATTATTTTTCGAACAAAAGGGAGGCTTAACCAAAGTATATCTGGCTATTTTACGCAGCCCCTAATAAGAAATTACCGTATACGCTCCGCTGTTAAAGGTTCATCCCATGAAAGGGTGTTCATTTGAAATGACAATTTAAGACATATCCTACTCCGCTAATTAGTGGAATATTGAGGGGGGCATTAGCCATGCTCCTTTGGTTTAACGTTTTGGTTGTTTACGTACGTAACCTGTTGTGCCACTGCACGGTAGCATCGTGAACTAAAGGATGGACTAAGCTAGCACCCCCCACATCGTTAGTTCTCTTTGCGATATCCTATACGCCACTGCCATTAAATATTACAATGAAAAACTCGTTTTTACTTGATTTACTTTCGATAAGCCAATGGCTACCTTGTCTGCTGGCTAACTCAACGTTGCATGGCAATATTGTCAAAAATAAAAAAATTAAATATTGTAATATTGTCAAAAAGATTAAAACTGCTTGAGCACATACATAATTTGTGACTGAATCGATAATAATTTAGGAAATTCCGTTTGACGAAAATCAGCACAGCAAAAAATAACTATTTACACTCACGTTCTCGGGTTGAGTTTTCCGGTTCGAAGTATTCTTCAGTCTTAACAGATTGTTGATGACTTGGCCAACGATTGCTGAAGTTCTGACTTCCAAATGGTTACTACAGCTTTTATAGAGCAAATATATGTCACGTGCTTCATACGGAAATCACGCTAACAATGAATAAGGAAATGTCGCGTGCGCCAAAATATGTACGCTATGTGACTCATGTAATTGCTGTAATGTGTTCGTATTCAAATGAATGGCCTTCGGCAACAGGCGATATGAGTCATCCAAACTGCTGCCGCTATGCTTGTATAATTGTATCTGATATAGGACTGGCTCTTTGCACACTTTTCCTTATTCCTTGTTACTGTGACCTCACATTGATCACGATCAGGCGACAATCATTAGTAACCTGTTTGTATGCAGAAACGGCGGCAGACAAAACCACACCTTTCTTAATCTGAAATGGCCACCATTATATTATATTATATTATATTCCAGTGGGAGAACAAAATGTGTTACCTTGTTGAGAAATATAATAAACACAAAGATGCAATACGCTACATGATGGTAGTAATATTATTAACCTACCAAGTAACAACCTACTCCACTCAAGCGTTCGGAGAATCAGTAGAAATCTCTTTAAAATGTACATTTTGTGGTTATAAAACATAAACGTTTTTGATTATCAAATGAATGTTAATTGTTATATTTACCATATAACTAATATTTGATCATGTAGATTTAGAATGTTCCGGGCTGCGTATATTCCATACGGGAAAAAGCCATCGTGACAATGGCTTATAAGCATGTGGGTTTAAACTACATCCGTTTGAAAGTAGATAACAACTTACGCTTTCACCTGGTAACAATAACGCCACACTTACCATTAATGCTCCACAATATTTGGTGGATAACAGGGCCTGTGTATTTATTATGTCATAATTAGCCAATATTTCGGTAAATGGAACTGTTTATCGGATAGACAACGTCAAAACTATCGATTTTAAAGAACATAATATGTAATCAGCGTGTCTTTCTCCTAGATCACTTGCCCACCAATGTCTTTCTCCTAGATCCCTTGCCCACCAATGTCTTTCTCCTAGATCACTTGCCCACCAATGTGAATGAGTGTGATCTGCTTTTTGTCCACAGCTGGTCAAGGAAACCGATGTGATGGGAAACAGAGAGGCTGGGAATAACAGCTGGGACGGTGCAGCAGTACATGAACTAGCCTCACCCCTTTATAAAGGGAGCGAGGAAAGAGATAACAGCTGGGGCGGTGCAGCAGTACATGAACTAGCCTCACCCCTTTATAAAGGGAGCGAGGAAAGGGATAACAGCTGGGACGGTGCAGCAGTACATGAAATAGCCTCACCCCTTTATAAAGGGAGCGAGGAAAGGGATAACAGCTGGGACGGTGCAGCAGTACATGGACCAGCCTCATCTCTTTATAAAGTTAGCAAGGAAAGTGATAATCACGTCAGAGCTAGCTGCCCGTGTATGTGGACAGTGGCTATGTTCGGTGGTCATTTATATGGCTATATGTGAAATAGGTCAAATCCAAGTACATGACTTTTTTGTGAATCCGTATAGTGGTGGTCAGTGATAGAGTTCTACGTATATCACAATAACATTAAATTAGTTTCTTTTCCTCAAATTAATATGATCTGTGGGTCACGGAATTATTCTAGAGATAAGATATTCACCTGAGTTGCAACTCTCATACAGACAGCTAACACCAAGCCATTCGCACTACAAGGTTTTGCTTTTCATGCACTGTTTTAAATAAAATTAAGTGAAACTATGTATGATAATTTTTAATGTGCAGTCGTCAACAATGGTCAGCTGATAAAATGGTTTAGAGTGGAAATAGAAGTGAGACAGGGTTGTTTGGTTATCACCTGTCCTGTTCAGCTTGTTTCTGGAGTTCGTCATGGCAGACACGAAGGGCTTATGCAAGGAGTTCAAGCCAGATACCAATTTCAACTTTGACATATGTAGATGATTGAGATCAGGGTCGTGTGTTTTGTTGCAATGTTTAGTGTCTTTATTTAAGATTATATTCTTTGACATCACTGCACACTGTAATATCATACGCACGATGTCTAAGCATTTGCGTTTGTACATCAGAAACTATTGTATTGCATAATGTCCAGTCTACGGGGTAAGGCCTAGCTACACAGGGTGGGTAGCTGTCTGTTCAAATCATAATTCATGCTGGAAACTCTATACGTTTGTACGTTGTTTTATGTGTTTCGTACGTTGCATTTCTGACCGTAGCAACGACGACGAATTAGATTTTCTCGGCTCGGATACGTTTTCATATAGCATCGTTGCACGCATATCGTTGAAAATTAACAGACGTGTCATTTGTTTCGTAATTTAACGTCGGTACTGTGTATTCGATATGATACTAATGACGAGCTAGTACAATGGTAGTACGTCTGAATCTCAATCGAGAATAGCGGGCTTCAAATCGTATGGCTGCCTTCGAAGTCTATTAAATTCCGGTCAATCCTCGCTTTGCCCCAACGGGTTCAGCGGTATAAATTAGTACCCCAGCAGTAACGCTGGAGGAAATATGTGCGTAAAAATAGTTTGCGCAGTAGCTATAGCGTGGTTCAATACATTCCATAGACAATTGGGTTGGTGCTCTAATGAACAGGTCTACCGATATCGAGGTGTTGCTGAGCGTTTGAACATTGCTAAACCCGCTATATGCACATACCCGCTTTCTGCACATGTGTTTGCACACTTCGTTATAAACACACTTGCAAGACGAAATTGGTTAATGAGCTCCGAATAGAACGTGTTTACGTAATTAATTCCAGTTCATTATCTAGCAAATGCTAACGGTATCATTACATTCCTACGCAAATTTCAAAGCATGTATAAAACTACCTTCGGCGGTAGGGAAATTTAATCAAATGACTATCATATGAGATATTCATTCAGCCATAGCCTACTTCAATACAAGGTTAGTAATTGTATGATTCATAACTGTACTTCCCGATTTATAACCAGGAAGACTTTCTGTTTGTTTCTAAAAATAATTGCCCAATGGAAAAGTCATAAGTTAGCGTGCTTCTTTTGGTGAAACGAGTTGAAATATCTTCATATACATTCAGTGACGTATGACGTGCAAGGATAGGTCCGTATTGTCAAAGTAGGGTCGAGGTTGGTCGTCCGCCCGTTGTGGCCCCAGTAAAAAATCATCGTTGCGACATGCCCCGTCTGTAGAAACGATCCCACAATCTTATTACGCTCCAGCTTCAGTGTGCGTGCGTGCGTGTGTGCGTGCTTGCGTGCGTGCGTTCGTGCGTTCGTGCGTATGTGTGTGCGTTCGTGCGTATGTGTGTGTGCGTTCGTGTGTGCGTACGTACGAGCGTGCGTTCGGGCTTGCGTGCGTGCGTGCGTGCGTGCTTGCGTGCGTGCGTGCGTGCGTGCGTGCGTGCGTGCGTGCGTGCGTGCGTGCGTGCGTGCGTGCGTGCGTGCGTGCGTGCGTGCGTGCGTGCGTGTTATGCTACTCCTCCTAGACGTTTTGCATCTTGGCTGTCAAACTTTCTACGACCCCGCGGTCGGGTCTTCATAGTTTGATTTTTTTTTATTCACCCCTCTATTACCCTTTATGTGAACAATCGAATGATCCTTTGTAGTTACTGCGTACAATTGTCGGCAACGCTATTCGAACAACTACATACAGTTGTTCATAACATAATGCGTCTTTTCTACGATTGTTCCAACACAAGGGCAAGGCGTCGCTAATCGTTACCTAGCCGCCAGTATTACGTCGCAATTTCGAGAGTATTCCAAGAAGGCATCAATATATCCTCCCTCTTCCGCCTAGCCTCTTCTTGCTGAGGGCGGCCTGTAGACTAACACACACACAAAACTAACTGGCAGCACCAAGTACCACGACATAAATGGATATTTCTGTGACAATGTTGTGCATCCTGAATTTGTTTAATATTGTTATCGTGACAGTCACTTACTAACTACTAAGTCATCCCGCCCGGATGATGGGTGTTTTTTTTTACAAATTCCTTCAATGTGACTCCCCTTTGAACCCTTGTTGCACCTTTCTGATTTCAGGCTGTCTCGCAAATCATACATTTCTGCAATAATATTCGCTAACACTATACCGTATAAATGAGTGTATGTAAAGGTCGTCTGATGTCTTAATTCCACCACATTTCACATGTTACTGCTATTGATTCATGTATTCCAATATACCCGTAGTCCACATTGCTCGCGTCGCGGCGTTCGCCGGTAGGTAGCGCCTTTGTTGTATTATTTAATATCAAATGTTTACAGTGGGGGAGGGAATGGAAAGGGATAACAGCTGGGGCGATGCAGCAATACATCAACCAGCCCCACCCCTTTATAAAGGCAGCAACTAGGAAGGACAGAGAATACAAATCATAATAGCGTGAACATGTTAAATATTTGTTAAGTATGTTAATTATGACATATGAAATATTGTTGAACTGTCCATGAGCCAATGTATTCTTTGTCCACTTGTCATTAGGAGCTCGTTCTTTATTGAATATTTAACAGCAACGGTGTAAACACAGCTCAACCTGAACTTTCTGGATGCGCTGTTGAGATCTCAGTTGTCGGTGTTTCACTCCGCGTGCCTCGGGCGAAAATCACTTCAGAGCTAACTGCCCGTGTTTGTGGACAGTGGTTATGTTCGGCGGTCATAGTTATGGCTGTGGTTATGGTTATATGTGGCACGGGTCAAATCCAAGTGCATGTGGATCCTTTTTGCGGTGGTCAGTGATACGGCTATACGTATTTCACATGAACATTAAATTTGTTTATTTTCCCCAGATTAATATTATCTGTGGGTCACGGAATTATTCTAGTCAAAAGTATTGATTTTAAAGAACTTATGTAACCAGAGTGTCCTTCTCCTAAATCACTTGCCTACCAAGATCAACGAGCGTGATTTGATTTTTGCCCACAGCTGGTCGGGGAAACCGCTGTGATAGGAAACAGTTAGACTGTTGGAAAAGGGGGGAAACCGCTCCACGTTGGGATTACTGCGTAAAGAAATTCAGCGGAGGGTGCCAGGTGGGGGAGAAGGCTGCCCTGGTTGCTGCCACGGTGTTCACACAAGTCAAACTGTTGAGATTTCGGTTATGTTTTGTCGGTATTTAAAGCCACGTGCCTCGGGCGAAATCACGTCAGAGCTAATTGCCCGTGTTTGAGGATAGTGACTATGTTCTGTGGTCATGGTTATGGTTATGTGTGGCACGGGTCAAACCCAAGTGCACGTGCATCCGTATTGTGGTGGTCAGTGATACTGCTCTACGTATATCACAATAACATTAAATTAGTTTCTTTTCAACAGATTAATATGACCTGTGGGCCACGGAATTATTCTAAAGCGATAATATATTCGCCTGAGTTGCAACTCTCATACAGACAGCTAACACTCAGCCATTCGCACTACAGGGTTTTGCTTTCCATGCACTGTTTTAAATAAATTTAAATGAAGCTATGCGTGAAAATGCTGAACATGCATTCGTCATCAATGGTCAGCTGACAAAATGGTTCAGAGTTGAAATAGGAGTGATGCAGGGCTGTTTGTTATCATCTATTCTGTTCAGCTTGTTTCTGGAGTTCGTCATGGCAGACACGAAGGGCTTATGCAAGGAGTTCAAGCCAGATACCAATCTCAACGTTGACATATGTAGATGACTGAGTTCAAGGTCGTGTGTTTTGTTGCAATGTTTAGTGTCTTTATTTGAGATTGGTTTCTTTGACATCACTGCACACTGTAATACCATACGCACGATGTCTAAGCATTTACGTTTGTATATCAGAAACTATTGTATTGCGTAATATCCAGTCTAAGGGGTAAAGTCTAGCTACAAGGGGTGGGTAACTGTTTGTTCAAATCTTAATTCATGCTGGAAACTCCATACGTTTATGTTTTCTGCGTTGTATACGTTGCATTTCTGACCGTAGCAACGACGACGAACCAGATTTTCTCGGCTCGAATACGTTTACTTATAGCGTCGTTGCACGCATGTCGTTAAAAATTAGAAACGTGTCATTTTTTTTCGTAATTTAACGTCAATATTATGCATTCGATATGTTACCAATGACGAGCTAGTACAATGGTAGTACTTCTGAATCTCCATCGAGAATAGCGGCCTTCAAATCGTATGGCTGCCTTCGAAGTCTATTCAATCCCGGTCAATCCTCGCTTTGCCCCCAACGGGTTCACCGGTATAAATTCGTACCCCAGCAGTAAAGCTGGAGGAAATATGTGCATAAAAATAGTTTGCGCAGTATCTATAGCGTGGTTCAATACATTCCATAGACAATTGGGCTGGTGCTCGAATGAACAGGTCTACCGATATCGAGGTGTTGCTGAGCGTTTGAACGTTACTAAATCCTGATACCGCTATATGTACAAACCCACTTTCTGCACATGTTTTTGCACACTTCGTTATAAACATTTTTGCAAGACGAAATTGGTTAATGAGCTCCGTATAGAACGAGTTTACGTAATTAATTCCGGTTCATTATCTAGCAAACGCTAACGGTATCGTTAAATTCCTACGCAAATTTCAAAGCATACTTGTTATAGATAAAACTACCTTCGGCGGCAGGTAGATTTAATCAAATGACTATCATGTGAGATATTCATTCAGC
>SDWI01002251.1:15421-32094 GCA_009193005.1 Lamellibrachia luymesi
CACTGTTTTAAATAAAATTAAATGAAGCTATGCGTGAAAATGCTGAACATGCATTCGTCATCAATGGTCAGCTGACAAAATGGTTCAGAGTTGAAATAGGAGTGATGCAGGGCTGTTTGTTATCACCTATTCTGTTCAGCTTGTTTCTGGAGTTCGTCATGGCAGACACGAAGGGCTTATGCAAGGAGTTCAAGCTAGATACCAATCTCAACTTTGACATATGCAGATGACTGAGTTCAGGGTCGTGTGTTTTGTTGCAATGTTTGGTGTCTTTATTTGAGATTGGTTTCTTTGACATCACTGCAAACTGTAATACCATACGCACGATGTCTAAGCATTTGCGTTTGTATATCAGAAACTATTGTATTGCGTAATATCCAGTCTACGGGGTAAGGTCTAGCTACAAGGGGTGGGTAACTGTTTGTTCAAATCATAATTCATGCTGGAAACTCCATACGTTTATGTTTTCTGTGTTTTATACGTTGCATTTCTGACCGTAGCAACGACGACGAATTAGATTTTCTCGGCTCGAATACGTTTACTTATAGCGTCGTTGCACGCATGTCGTTAAACATTAGAGACGTGTAATTTTTTTCGTAATTTAACGTCAATACTATGTATTCGATATGATACCAATGACGAGCTAGTACAATGGTAGTACGTCTGAATCTCCATCGAGAATAGCGGCCTTCAAATCGTATGGCTGCCTTCGAAGTCTATTCAATTCCGGTCAATCCTCGCTTTGCCCCCAACGGGTTCACCGGTATAAATTCGTACCCCAGCAGTAAAGCTGGAGGAAATATGTGCATAAAAATAGTTTGCGCAGTATCTATAGCGTGGTTCAATACATTCCATAGACAATTGGGCTGGTGCTCGAATGAACAGGTCTACCGATATCGAGGTGTTGCTGAGCGTTTGAACGTTGCTAAATCCTGATACCGCTATATGTACAAACCCACTTTCTGCACATGTTTTTGCACACTTCGTTATAAACATTTTTGCAAGACGAAATTGGTTAATGAGCTCCGTATAGAACGAGTTTACGTAATTAATTCCGGTTCATTATCTAGCAAACGCTAACGGTATCGTTAAATTCCTACGCAAATTTCAAAGCATACTTGTTATAGATAAAACTATCTTCGGCGGCAGGTAGATTTAATCAAATGACTATCATGTGAGATATTCATTCAGCCGTAGCCTACTTCAATACAAGGTTAGTAATTGTATGATTCATAAGTGTATTTCCCGATTTATAACCAGGAAGACTTTCTGTTTGTTTTTAAACATAATTGCCCAATGGAAACGTCCTAAGTTAGCGTGTTTCTTTGGGTGAAACGAGTTGAAATATCTTCACATACATTCAGTGACGTACGACGTGCAAGGATAGGTTCGTACTGTCAAAGTAGGGTCGACGTTGGTCGTCCGCCCCCTGTGGCCCTAGTCATAAATCATCGTTGCAAAATACCCGTCTGTAGAGAACGATTCCACAATCTTACTATACTCCAGCTTCGGTGTGCGTTCGTGCGTGCGTGCGTGCGTGCGTGCGTGCGTTCGTGCGTGCGTGTTTGTGTGCGCGTACGTTCGTGCGTGCGTTCGTTCGTGCGTGCGTACGTGCGTGCTATGCTACTCCTCCTAGACACTTTACACCTTGGCCGTCAAACTTTCTACGACCCCGCGGTCAGGTCGTCATAGTTTAATTTTTTTTAATTCACCTCTCAATTACCCTTTATACGAACAATCGAATTATCCTTTGTAGTTACTGCGTACAATTGTCGGCAACGCTATGCGAACAACTGCATACAGTTGTTCATACGATTGTTCCAACACAAGGACAAGGTGTCGCTAATCGTTAAGTACCGCGACATAAATGGATATTTCTGTGACAATGTTGTGCATCCTGAATTTGTTTAATATTGTTATCGTGATAGTCACTTACGAACTGATCGGACCTTTCAGATTTCAGGCTGTCTCGCAAATCATACGTTTCTGCAATAGTATTCACTAACACTATACCGTATAAATGATTGTATGTGAAGGTCGTCTGATGTCTTAATTCCACCCCATTTCACATGTTACTGCTATTGATTCATGTATTCCAATATACTCGTAGTCCACATTGCTCGCGTCGCGGCGTTCGCCGGTAGGTAGCGCCTTTGTTGTATTATTTAATATCAAATGTTTACAGTGGGGGGGGGTTGAGTGGAAAGGGATAACAGCTGGGGCGGTGCAGCAATACATCAACCAGCCTCACCCCTTTATAAAGGCAGCAACGAGGAAGGACAGAGAATACAAATCTTAATAGCGTGAATATGTTAAATAATTGTTAAATATGTTAATTATGACATATGAAACATTGTTCAACTCTCCATGAGCCAATGTATTATTTCTCCATTTGTCATTAGGAGCTCTTTCTTTATTGAATATTTAACTGCAACGGTGTAAACACAACTCAACCTGAACTTTCTGGATGCGCTGTTGAGATCTCAGTTGTCGGTGTTTAACTCCGCGTGCCTCGGGCGAAAATCACTTCAGAGCTAACTGCCCGTGTTTGTGGACAGTGGTTATGTTCGGCGGTCATAGGTATGGCTGTGGTTATGGTTATATGTGGCACGGGTCAAATCCAAGTGCATGTGGATCCTTTTTGCGGCGGTGGTCAGTGATACGGCTATACGTATTTCACATGAACATTAAATTAGTTTATTTTCCCCAGATTAATATTATCTGTGGGTCACAGAATTATTCTATTCAAAAGTATAGATTTTAAAGAACTTATGTAACCAGAGTGTCCTTCTCCTAAATCACATCCTACCAAGATCAACGAGCGTGATCTGATTTTTTGCCCACAGCTGGTCGGGGAAACCGCTGTGATAGCTGGGGGAAACCGCTCCACGATGGGAGTACTGCGTAAAGAAATTCAGCGGAGGGTGACAGGTGGGGGAGAAGGCTGCCCTGGTTGCTGCCAGGGTGTTCACACAAGTCAACCTGTTGAGATTTCGGTTATGTTTCCTTGTCGGTGTTTAAAGCCACGTGCCTCGGGCGAAATCACGTCAGAGCTAATTGCCCGTGTTTGAGGACAGTGACTATGTTCTGTGGTCATGGTTATGGTTATGTGTGGCACGGGTCAAACCCAAGTGCACGTGCATCCGTATTGTGGTGGTCAGTGATACTGCTCTACGTATATCACAATAACATTAAATTAGTTTCTTTTCAACAGATTAATATGATCTGTGGGCCACGGAATTATTCTAAAGCGATAAGATATTCGCCTGAGTTGCAACTCTCATACAGACAGCTAATACCAAGCCATTCGCACTACAGGGTTTTGCTTTCCATGCACTGTTTTAAATAAAATTAAATGAAGCTATGCGTGAAAATGCTGAACATGCATTCGTCATCAATGGTCAGCTGACAAAATGGTCCAGAGTTGAAATAGGAGTGATGCAGGGCTGTTTGTTATCACCTATTCTGTTCAGCTTGTTTCTGGAGTTCGTCGTGGCAGACACGAAGGGCTTATGCAAGGAGTTCAAGCTAGATACCAATCTCAACTTTGACATATGTAGATGATTGAGATCAGGGTCGTGTGTTTTGTTGCAATGTTTGGTGTCTTTATTTGAGATTGGTTTCTTTGACATCACTGCAAACTGTAATACCATACGCACGATGTCTAAGCATTTACGTTTGTACATGATAAACTATTGTATTCCATAATATTGTATCCATATCTAGTCTACGGGGTAAAGTCTAGTTACACGGGGTGGGTAGCTGTCTGTTCAAATAATAATTCATGCTGGAAACTACATGCATTTGTGCGTTGTTTTCTGTGTTGAGTATGTTGTATTTCTGATCGTAGCAACGACGACGAATTAGATTTTCCTGTCTCGAATACGTTTTGTTATAGCGTCGTTGCACGCATGTCGTTAAAAATTAGTTTCATGAAATGATATCACTGTCGAGCTAGTAGAATGGTAGAACGTCAGAATCTTAATCGAGAGTAGCGGGCTTCGAATCGTATGGCTGCCTTACGAATTATATTAAATTCCGGTCACTCGTGCTTTGCCCCAATGGGTTCAGCGGTATACATTAGTACCCTCGCATTGTTGAGTACTTTGCCCCAATGGGTTCAGCAGTATAAATTAGTACCTCGCATTGTTGAGTACTTTGCCCCAATGGGTTCAGCAGTATAAATTAGTACCTCGCATTGTTGAGTACTTTGCCCCAATGGGTTCAGTGGTATACATTAGTACCCTCGCGTTGTTGAGTACTTTGCCCCAATGGGTTCAGGGGTATAAATTAGTACCTCGCATTGTTGAGTACTTTGCCCCAGTGGGTTTAGCGGTATAAATTAGTACCTCGCATTGTTGAGTACTTTGCCCCAATGGGTTCAGGGGTATAAATTAGTACCCTCGCATTGTTGAGTACTTTGCCCCAGTGGGTTCAGCGGTATACATTAGTACCCTCGCATTGTTGAGTACTTTGCCCCAATGGCTTTCCATAGACAATTGTGTTGGTGCTCTAATTAACACTTCTACCAAGATCGAGGTGTTGCTGAGAGTTTGAACATTGCTAAACCCTGATACCGCTATATGCATAAAACCCACGTTCTACACAAGTGTTTGCACACTTCGTTGGAAACACACTTGCTAGACGAAATTAGTTAATGAGTTCCTAATTATCTAGCAAACGCTTACGGAATCATTAAATTCCTACGCAAATTCCAAAGTATACGTTATGTGTAAAAAATACCTCACAACAGCCGCGTCTGTCTTTATCAGTGGACGACCTGCTCTCTTTGTCATTCGGCGGTAGGTAGATTTAATCAAATGATTACCATATGAGATATTCAGCCGTAGACTACTTCAACACAAGGTTGGTAATTGTATGGAGACCTGCATTGTTTCTGTTTATGACGTGCGCCTATTCCGTTAGTGTACTTCCCGATTTATAACCAGGAAGACTTTCTGTTTATTTCTAAAAAAATAACTGCCCATTGAAAACGTCATAAGTTAACGTGTTCCTTTGTGTGAAACGAGTTGAAATGATATCGCATGCATTCAGTGACGTACGCCGTACAAGGATAGGTCCGTATACGTATTGCGCAAGGTCGAGGTTGATCGTTCGACCCCTGTGACCCCAGTCAAAAGTCAGCGTTGCGATATGTCACGTCTGTACAAAACAATTCCACGATCTTACTATGCTCCAGCTTGAGTGTGCGTGCGTGCCGGCGGGCGGGCGGGCGGTCGGGCGGTCGGGCGTGCGTGCGTGCGGGTGGGCTGACGGGCGCGCGGGCGTGCGGGCGTGCGCGTTATGCTACTCTTCCTAAACGCTTTGCATTTCAGGCGCCAAACTTTCAGGGTTCATCTACGACCCCGCGGTCGGGTCGTCATACTAGTTTTATTATTCGAAATTCACCCCTCGATTATCCTTTATTTGAACAATCGAATTACCCTTTGAGTAATTACATACAATTGTCCGCAACGCTCTGCGAATAACTGCGTACAATTGTTCATAACATCGTGCGTCTTTTTTACGATTGTCCCAAGTTACCGGTACGTAACACAAGGGCGTCGCTGATCGCTACCTGCAAGAGTTGTATTCCAAGAAGGCACCAACGTGTCCTTCTTCTTCCTAGATTCCGCCTAGCCTCGTCGGGCTGAGGGCGAGCCGATATGCTAAAACACACAAAACTATATATATTCAATTATCTTTTATTATTGACTGGCAGCACCAAGTACCGCGACATAGATGGATATCTACGATAATGTTGTGTATTCGGAATGTGTTTAATAAAAATTATTGTTGTCGTGACAGTCCTTTACGAACTACTAAGTCATCCCGCCCGGAGGATGCGTATTTTTGCTAATTATTTTAATGTGAGTCCCCTTTGAGTCCTTGTTTCGCCTTTCTGATTTCAGGCTAAACCGTATAAATGATTATAAGTGAAGGTTGTCTGAGGTCTTAATTCCATCCTATTTCACGTTACTGCTGTTAATTCACTCGCCAGTAGGTAGCGCCTGTCTCATATTATGTAATGTCAAATGTTTGCGGTAGGGGGCAGCTCCGTCCAGTGGTCGTCTCGAAACTCGGCTAATATCGCTTGTGGTTAATAGACCTAGCATTCGATAGTAGAGGAACTGGCATCGGGCATGTAAGTGTAAGACCATTCTGACATTCACGACGATCGCTGCTTATATTTAAAAATGGTTAACGTAGAGTTCATGTTTGTATTCGCTAACGTTGATGGGCACGGACCACAGTCACTTTTCCCATAGACATAGTATCGACGACCATTATAACGTTCTAGGGGTAAGACCACAGTTGACCTTCCTGTTTATTGTTTCACACGAATGTAGGGCGTATTAAATTGCGATATGTGAATTTAAAGAATTCATATGATGTGACATAAGTGCAATTGAGCAGGCATATTCACAGGTTTGTTTGTAGAAGCTATTGGCTGTGAAATGGTGCATTTTTTTAGAGTTTAAAAGGCGGAGGGATTTATGGGAATTTTTCTGCTATGGGCCACGTGGGCGCATGAATACAAGGCTATTTTTGTCAAAATTGATGGGCATCGCACGTCGGGGTGTTTTAAAAGAGCTGGAGGTATGTGATTTTGATAAAACTTGGTCAGCATGTCAATGAGATGATGGCAGATGCTGTGAAAAAGTTTCAGAATTTTTAGTGGTCACGTTTTCTTATAATCTAACAAAACGTTAACATGGCCACCAATGCAATTTTCAACTGTGGTCTGACTCCTCTAACGCCTACATTGAAAATTTATCCTACAATTTTTGTTTTATTCACAGCAAATGACAGACCCACTAAGACACCTGGTGTGTGAAATTCGTGAAAATTACACCTCCTTTTCGTACAAATTGCTTCAATGCATGACACCCCTGCATTTTTGCAATGAAATTCACCAGTTTCCAAAATATGAGTGCATCTTGCCTGATGGCCATCGTGTCCTTAAGGCTAAGCAACAGGTATACCAACTGACAAATGGCATCATTTCAAAGCTTAGATGCTACTGTGCACAAAAACATCACTTCCACTCACTCATCCACAAAATTTCTGCTCTCACAAATAAACCCTAACTGCACAATACATTTTTTCCTTGGAACTCTTTATGTATGTAATGGCAGATGGATTCTGACTGTGGTCCGTGCCCTGATCAGACCTGGGGCTGGAGTACTCGGTACACGTGTACTCGAGTACATTAAATGTTTTGAAATACTCGTACTCGTATGCATAGAAATTATGGTCATGTACACGTACTTGAGTACTTTTTTAATGATATTGTGAAATTATTCATTATCATTAACAACTACAACAATAATGTCAAAAAGTACTTTAGCAAATTGTATTACCTTCATATGAATCAAATTAACAAAATTGTTTATGTTCTTGCATGCATCTCAGCTGAGTTGTATATGTTCTCTAATACAGGATCATTAAAATCACTTTTATTATGTCAATTTTATTGCAGTAACCATGATGTTAATTGCAATGTAATAGCCCCTGATTTATAGTAATTATCATTGTTACATGTAGTAAATGTGGTTTCGTTTTTACTTGGTGTTGATGAGTTTTCACAAATTCACACCATTGATCACTTTTCTGCACATTTAATGCACTGAAACCACAAAGGCTTCGCTTCAACAGGCACCATCTTTTGATTCTTTTCTCAGTCAGAAACCCCTAGTTCATATCCATAGTTGTACTAGTTACCAGTCCAGGCAACAATCCTTGTGTTTGTTTGATTAAGCCAGAAAGTCCAGTAAGCTCATAATGAAAGGGTTGTTCATCAGTTAGCCATAAAATGCCTTTGTTGCTCTCACAAGTGACAGTGCTAAGTACTGTTAGCTGAGTCTTCTGAAGAAGAAGTTTGGTGACTCAGACAGCCTGCACCAGTAGTGTCTGGTGCCAATTTGTATAGTGTGGTTAAAGTACAAAGGGGATATTGAGCCCTGGACATTGGCAGGTGCTAATCCACCCACCCAGGTTTCTTTTAGTTTTCCTCAAAAAAAAGTCTGATCAACTGCCNAATACTAATACTAGTACTGTTAGCTGAGTCTTCTGAAGAAGAAGTTTGGTGACTCAGACAGCCTGCACCAGTAGTGTCTGGTGCCAATTTGTATAGTGTGGTTAAAGTACAAAGGGGATATTGAGCCCTGGACATTGGCAGGTGCTAATCCACCCACCCAGGTTTCTTTTAGTTTTCCTCAAAAAAAAGTCTGATCAACTGCCATTGCATAGTCAACTCTTCCTGAATTATATAAATTAATTCACGATGTTTATTTTTAAAATACGTTATTATTACCATATAGAGTTATGACCAGCGTACTCGTACTTTGCTCATTAAAATGTACTCAGCCCCAAGTCTGACATAGATTTCATGTTTATATTTGTTAAGTTCTGGCGGTGCACTCAAAATAGGATTAAAATAATAATATTCTGCGTCCTCAAAGTCAAGCTCACATTGAGAGCAGGATATGGGTTACAGTTTGACCTGTTAAAACCAAGCTGATTTCTGCATGGATAAGGCTGTTTGCATAACATAAAAAATCGTAACTCAATATCAATTCAATACACATTGATACACAATAACATTACGCTTATCGGGGAGAGATCGATCCAAGATTGTTATGTAATAGCACCTAGCAGTGCTAGGGCTTAGATTAGGTGGGTGTTGGATGTTTTGGCCCATAACAGGTTCAGCCCATGGGCCGAATCATCCAACGACGCGACTGGTGAACTGTGAAGTGTTTTCGCTAGCATGGGCCAAACCATCCATGTATACAACCGGTACTAGAGGGCTCCTTGGGCTGAAACGACTAACAAATTCTAACTGGGAAATCCTGTTGGATGGCATGGTCTGCTCTTGTTGTGTCGAAGCACATTAGCCAATATTCCTAAATACACACGGTGCAACGACACAACACCAGATTGATTGAAAACTACCAGAATTTCTTTCTGACATTTATTAACAACTACTAATACATGATTTGCCAACATACTACAACTAAAATCATGATACACATGCACTATATGGGTAAGCCAATACATATCACATCACACAATATATAGGCATTGGATACAATTAATCACAACATGCTGCTGTATAGGTTAAATCACTATGCAATAAGAGGAATAAGCAATAAATGGTTTGTCAGTTACCTATCTAACCGCAAACAATATATTGAGATAAACAAAAGCAAATCGTCATTGAAAAGCATAACAAAATGGAGTACCTCAAGGATTCATATTAGGACCAGTTATCTTTATAGTTTATATTAATGATATAATAAACTTTACATCTCTAAATTTGTTTTCTTTTCGCTGATGACACAAATGTGTACCAATCAGGTTCATATATTGATGATTTAATTAATTATATGAATCACGAATTAAAACAATTGTATGATTGGTTCTGTCAAAATAAATTATCTCTAAATGTGAAAAAGAAACGTTTGCATTTTTAACCCTGTAAATACCAAAGCAATGTAAATAACAGTATTAAAATAAACAATGACATCATTAACCAGGTTGGCAAGAACAACAAAGAAGAATCTGTGAAATTTCTAGGACTACATTTAGACACACATTTAACATGGAAAGAATATAAACAAAATCAGTTCCAAAATATCTAGACCAATTTTTGCAATTAATAAAGTGAAACATATCATACCACACAAAGCATTACAATCACAGTATTATACTCTAATCCATAGTCATATACCTTAAGGCATACAAGCATGGGGCAATGGAAACACTATAAGTAAGTTAGTAACTTTACAAAAACGCGCCATACAAATAATTAACAATAAGGGATATAGAAGTCACGCTGATCCCATATTTAAATCTCAAAACATGCTTAAAATCGTAGATGTATATAAGTTGCATGTCTCACTATTTATGTATGACTTTCACCATAACCTATTGCCTAAGTCATTTACAAATTACATACCCAAAAAGAATTTGGATGAAAGTACAAGAATCACAAAACAACACAACATAGCTTCTAGGCAGACTCGTCCGCCCCACTCTTGAGCTTAGAGGCGGACGTCCACAGCGTGATTATTCAACTCGCCCATTTGGATTTTCCGTAGCCAAATGTCTACGGAACTAATAACTTAAGTTTTAAAACCGATACGCACTAACCGTTTCACATGTGTATTCTGTGACATACAACCGACACGGGATACGGACAAAAACCACCCCGGACGAAAACCACCTGGACAAAAACCATCCGGACTAAAACCCCCCCGGACATAATCCCCCCTGACTAAAACTACCCTGGACAAAAACCACCCACGTTTTTTGCGAGTATTTATTTAGAATCATACGACCAATTATCATGAGTATACACATTCATACAGTGAGGGTGATTTTATATAGCATAATTTTACAACCAATTATACACATTCATACATGTACACATATCAAAAGTCAACATATATTATGAAAATTACTTCCAGCGGATACAGTGTCTATGAAAATTACTTCCAGCGGATACAGTGTCCTATTCCCCTCAGGGTAACCTCAACAGATTTGCGGCCATCGCGAATATCTGTACAGAGGTTGTGAAGCCTCTGCTGGAGCTGTACTGTGGATCGATGTACCCGCTTCTTGAGAGGCTGTCCACGGGAATCCAGAAGAATGGCGGCGCGAGCATCATTCTGATCCTTACGAAGATTGTCAATGGTACGCCATATGCTGGGATGTGAACACCCAACAAGTGATCGGAAGGAGTTGTTCCATGCCTCGCACATGTTGTTGGTTCGAGATTCACCGCTGATTGTGACCTCATGAACGTTCCACAGTTCAGGTGGGAACATTGGTGCGATCCTGCGCATCTTCATTGGAGGAATGCTACCATCTGGACCAGTTGGGCGCTGGATTCGGCGATACGATCCCGAGATGTAGGTGGCATCAAAGTAATCGATGAGAGGTTCTAGACCTTCAGGTGTGTGTTCCTTGAGATACTTCAGTCCTTCTGGAACATCAGCTACAGGCAAGAATGCCAATCCGTCGAGCATCCCGCAGAACAGCTTCACGTCATCATCTGAGCGATACAGTGTCACAAGTCCAAGCTGCTGCACCTTGCGCCACGTACTCTGGGTGAGATGATAAAAGCAACCTCTGCTCTGAACATCGGATCCAAGGGTACTGCTGACTGCGTTGATAGTAGCCTGTTCAAAGTCAGTGATGATCGTTGTTGGATCAGGCTGAAAACCCAGATCACTACACCTTTCCAGTACAGCTGTGATGAGCTCTTCGTATGTGGCTTGAGTCTTGCTGGATAGGAATGCGTAAACACAGCTGATAGCACTTTCCCCGAGAGGGGCGCGAATCACGTAGAGTTGTTGAAAGATGGAAGGTGCTGAATCAAAAGTGCCATCCATATGCCAGGTGTCAGATCGCGCAAGCTGTGTCAATGCAGCATCAGAGGCGAAAACCAGCATCCGATCAGCTGCATCTGGACCGCTGTCATGGATCAGAAATTGTTCATTGTCAGTACCAGTGGTGCACCATTCGTCGGGCATAACGAGGTCAGGCAGGCCAGCTGGGCTTTTTGGAAAAGCTTTGGCCTTTTCACGGCGTATACAGCGTTTGATGGACTCGCGAGCACCCATGGACACCCGGACTTCTAGGGATTCAGCGGCTGTGTTGTCAGCGAGTAGTTGTGCAGGAGTGCCCCTGGAAGTGCCAGCTGCTTCTTTGATTACTGAGCGGATCTTTGTAGCAGCTGTAGTGTATGGGTTGGGGTCATGGCTGTGCGGAGTAGTTCGGATTGTTGTCTGGATCTGTAAGTCACTAGTGAGAGATCCCTTGCAGTTTTTTGAAACTCTTTGGGAGCATTCCCAGCGGATTGTTGTCTTGCTATCTTTTTTCTTGGTATACATATAACCACCACATAGAAGTTTTGAACCACCCTTGTGGCTCTTGATGATCTCCATAGTATTCAATATTTAGTATCTCAGTAATAAAGTTGTGTAGCTTATAATATCTTTTGAGAAGTGATAATGTGACTGATATGACTTCCATATTTATAGGAACTCAGGACTGATTAAAGGATTATCCTGATTACAATTAAGACCTTTCTTTCATATAAATGCAATAATTTTGAGATGGCTTCACCCTGACAAATGAAAAATTTTCTTTATTCATGTACATGATTACATTCATCAATAGAGAGTGGCTTCTATCATTGATTGCCTGATTGGCTGGGATTACAATTAAAGGTTGGCTTCTCCCTGACAAAGGAAAAATTTTCTTTATTCATGTACATGATTACATTCATCAATAGAGAGTGGCTTCTATCATTGATTGCCTGATTGCCTGGATTACAATTAAAGGTTGGCTTCTCCCTGACAAAGGATAAAATTAAGGCTCATCATTCATTATTTAATATTTCACTTGTTTTCTTTACTTCTATACATAAATTATAAGAAGATATAGTTACAATTTTCAAAGAATATTTCAAAGATAAAAAAGGGGGTTTTTGTCCAGGGTAGTTTTAGTCCGGGGGGGATTATGTCTGGGGGGGTTTTAGTCCGGGTGGTTTTTGTCCAGATGGTTTATGTCCGGGGTGGTTTTTGTCCTACACCCGAATAAAAAGATAACTTTTTCCAAATCCGGTCGGCAACACAGCTAATGTGTGCTCGCCATTTGCGATGTTTAAGAGCACCTCTATCTGTTCGACCTTCAATGCATATGTGAACTCTTTACACTTTTGGACAAGGCTGTATGCCAACAGCACGTCAGTCCTATTAAAAGCAATTGAAAGAAGTACCGCACAGAAATAATGTATTATGTTGTCTGGCCTCATTCTTCACACGGCCACTGCCACCCCACAAGATCGCGTTAGACCATGTGACTCAAAGGCAACATCACGTGCACAGTATGGCGGCTAATTGCGAAATGTTTTCTATGTCACCGATAAAAGTACTCATAAGTAATTATTTGGAGTACATTTCTTCTATTTCTTGACGCGTGTCGGTTGGGTGCACCTCTAATTATGGACGTGTTAGATCAAGACAAACCTCACTATTCACTAGTCATCGTGCCGTTGATTAGTTTGATGTCGGACATCAAGGAAAAGTTCGAATTGAAGGGAGTGGAGTTAGGCCCTATTTACTGTTTATATACAACATTGTTTTTATTTTGTATGAATGAGTTTACAATCTGAGAAAATTGCCAATTTATGAAAAAAATTACACGTGCATACATTTGAAAAGTACATGTATATAAGTTGAATGATTGAAACTCCATTCATATTTAGCACATTTGTAGTGCACTGTGTTTATGATATATATATATATATATATATATATATATATATATATATATATATATATATATATATATATATAATATATATATATATATCACATCTGGGGCCGAGTACATTTGTATGAGTACATTGCTAAAAGATGAGTACGAGTATGAGTACATTCTCACGAGTATGAGTACATATTTTATAAATATTAAATAATGACGTATTTTAAAATATAAATGATTAATTAATGTAATTGATACAACTCAACAACAAGTGAATATGCAATGGCCATTGATAAGATTTTTTTATGAAGAAAACCGTAAAAAAAAATATCATCAACAATAACATTCACTCAAAATAAAACAAAGCAACAAACAGGAGGATTTGTTACCTGACAACACATTGGCTACATTTCATTGTTTATATTTTTCTTATCTCTGCTCCCTCAGTCCCTGCTCTGTCAGACCCAGACTAGCATTGCCTCATGAGACATGCTGCATGTGTCCTGGCTTCACTAATCCCATACTGAGTTCTTTGTAATGAAGCACTTGAGTCCCTGTTAGCCATTGCAATCAATGGTCAGTTAGGAGTCCCCCACATCTGGAGCCCTCAGATGCTACCTAGTACCTACATAGTCCCAGGACTCTGGACAACATGTCTGGACAGTAAATGTGATGTAATGAATTAATGAAATAAGGATCATATTAAATTAAATTAATCACTCATATTATACAAAAAAATGTCATGCAATCAGTTATTTTCTTGGAGTCTCTTCGTAAATGCAGTTAACAAGTCATAAACCACATGCTTTTATATAATAATACTCATTAAACCAATATGTTTTTAATTAGTTTACCAGTGACTAAACATTAACCCCATCTCAAACATGTATATCGTTTGAAGGGGCAGAGGTGAGAATATTTGTCCAAATTGCAACAAAGGGTTGCAATTTCAATAAAGTTTGGTTGTCTTTGTTTCAAATAAAGACCTACGCGCTTATACATCAGTTTGGTTTGTCTTCTTTTGATGCACAAAGGCAGTGTTGCAATTTGCAATGTGTTTATATTAGAAGTTTGCTATTTATATTTTATCTTACACTACTGGTTGTTGAGAGGGTTAGCACATGCCAATACAACAGACTCAAAATCCCCTTTGTACTTTTAGACAGTCTGTTTGTCACCAGATTATGCTGGTGTAGGAGGCAGTGTGACTTAAGTCACTTTACTTTTAATGAGGAAGACTCAGCTGGCAGTTCTTAGCAGTTAGCATTGTCAGCCAGTGCCAAGTGGCATGGTCTCCTGACTGCATGAAAGGCATTTCATGGCTAACTGATGAATGGCCCTTTATGGACATCCTGGTGGCTTAAATAAACAAACGTGTTATGTAATGAACTGGTAGCCTACAATTGTTTGCCTAACACAGTTTTTCTGATTGTGAAAATATGCTGCCAGTTGCCTTTTTGCGTATCATAGTCAAGGTTATTGGAGAATGAGGGTGTACTATGTGCAGTGATGGTAAGGTGGGTAATCAATCAAAAATAAGAAAATATTTACAAAAATAGTTTAAAATTCAAAAACTTAAGGAAAGTGTAATTTTTTAACTACAAATAAATAAATTTTCACAGCATATATTGAGAAAGTACTAAGATGTACACGTAATGTACTCATACAAATTTAGTATATTGAGTATGAGTACAAGTACATTTATACATAAGTTATATGAGTAGTTTTTTTTAGTACGAGTATGAGTATATCAAAAATACTGGAATACATGAGTACTGAATACTTATGTGCCAGGTCTGATATATATATATATATATATTATATATATATATGTCTGATATATATATATATATATATATATATCAGACCTGGGCAGAAATACTTGGTATGTATAATATATATATATATTTATATATATATATATATATAATTATTATATAATAGTTATAATAATGATGAACACTTATGTAGTTAACAGGTTATGTACGTAATATTAAATTATTATATGGGTATAGTGAGTGCACGAAAATGGAAAAAAATTATTTTTACAATTTCCGACAATTGTTTCAGCTGTGTTCGTTTAAGCATTCTGTATTTCATTGTTGTTTTATAGTACAATCAGGCCTTATATCATTGAAATGGTTAATTTGTTAATTTAATTAACTCAATTAAGAAACTTAAATTTAATTAATTGCTATTGCCAGACATGCTACTTTTATTTTATTTATTAACTTTAACAAAAGTGTTTAATTAAATTTTATTGACACTTTCACATTTAACTCAGTGCTTATTTATCTCTTGGTATTTATGGATATTTTACATCCAGGTTACCCTGGCATTTCCAGCAGGCCTGCAATGACTACCTTTACAGATNTTTAATTAATTGCTATTGCCAGACATGCTACTTTTATTTATTAACTTTAACAAAAGTGTTTAATTAAATTTTATTGACACTTTCACATTTAACTCAGTGCTTATTTATCTCTTGGTATTTATGGATATTTTACATCCAGGTTACCCTGGCATTTCCAGCAGGCCTGCAATGACTACCTTTACAGATATCAGGTTCAGGGAAGTGTGAATATGAGGGGAAACATAGACACTACCAACGGGGGTGGGCTGGTCATCCAGACAGGCAGGAATTTTAGGGAAAGCCTACACAATAGAATGCTCACTGGTAGTGTGATAAGGTATGACTAATTATGGCTTCTGCATATCTGTGTGAAAAGTTAACAATTGGTGCTGGAAACTTGCAGGCAACTTAACCTCTGGACCCATTTGTGCTACTCATCTCTAAGTGTAATGTCTTCCTTTACCTATGCAAGCATACATAACATGCACATGAAGGTAACATGAATGACCAGGTAACATAGCTCCAGTTTGGTAATTTTTTATATTGTCGACTTTAATAAAAAACAATCAACATAGCAGTGACGATGCATAAAAATAGTGTATACATAAGGCTAGTGTGTAAACTATGGTGTAGGATATCCCCCCTGGTCATTCCCCCCGGATGCCCCCCCCCCACTAAAATGCCTCCTCATTCACTAAAATGAATAGGCGGACGTTTCCACCTCTTCTTTGTTTAACAGAAGAAGTGTACGTAATATAGTTACCTGTAATAAATATATAAAGTAAATTATAATACATAGTCAGACATAATATACAAAATTATGTTGTATAGAAGGGTGTAGCTAAACTGTATCATTTCATATTTACTCCATTTTATTTAGATATAAATTATTTCATATACCAGTACACATCCCAATCAGTCATTACCAGTATTACTGCAGTAGATGGTGTATGAACAGTAACCCACTAATGTAAGGCCGCCCACTAGGTGATGTTCAATAGACGGAACAGCCAAAACACGGCCGCCGATCGTCAATAAG
>SDWI01002253.1:0-10425 GCA_009193005.1 Lamellibrachia luymesi
CGGTCGGTCGGTCGGTCGGTCGGTCGGTCGGTCGGTCGGTCGGTCGGGCAACTCGACAAGTTTGTAATAAAGCTTAATAATGAAATGCATGAATTAATAATGTGCTGTAAAAAAACAATTTATTACATATGAGTAAAGTGGTAAAACGCTATGACGTCATGTCGCGTGCTCTAGTTTATACGTATGTGCTTCGTGGCAATAAACTCACTGTTTTTTCTTCTACTCGAAAGAAGAAGAAATGGTTTGATTTTTATTATGCTATTGTGAATCAGACGTGTTAAATACAATGTTTTTGCTTGTCAGTGCGTCATTTTCCTAGAGATATTAAACAAAAACACACGCTAGACGTACTACCCTCTCGCCGTGTGATAAGTCGTCATATGGCGTCAATGGCGAAGAAGATGGCGTGTGTACAATATCGAGTGGAGAAGGCGGAACTAACGATCATGCTGCCGGTATTGGCAGCTGGCAGTGCAGCTGTCAACGGCAATGTTGTAGCGGCTAGCGAGGGTGGACGGCTGCGCAAGTCAGCGTATATGGGTCGGCGACACTTTGCCGCCGGTGTGTCGCATCTTCCAACGTCCGCGATTTCTTTTGGCGAATAGTGTTACCCGGAGGAATCATGTTCGTTGTTAGATGTTGTTGGCAAACTAACTGGACTGTGACATGGCTGGAGTTCTTCTGCTGCTTCGACGCCCGTAACCAATCATGTTGTCCCATACATGAGCCCATAGAACATATATAGGTTTGGTCGCCTAAGCAAATTACAAGTTAACTTGTGAATAGCAATGCAATGTTAGTACTAAAACTTTGATTTGCCATCGGTCGCTATTCGGCGCCACTAGTACGACTTTTACTCACCAAAATTTCAATCGCTAGGTGACTAAAGTAAACAGGCTAATTATAGCCAACATCAAACGTTCTTCGATCTGTGACAATTGCTTCATATATTATAGAGAGTATATATTATAGGTAAGCGCCGATTGTGTGATCAATCATCTCTCCTGCTTGTTCTCTATATCAGTCTACAACAATGATTGCATTCGGCTGAGAGGCATCAGTAAAACATCAAACTTGCGTGGACTCCGAGTAGTTCTTTGTCTTTGACCGACCGACCGACAGACAGATCGACAGACCGACCGACAGACAGACAGAAAGACAGACAGACAGACAAATATATATATATGAAAACTGTTTTTTTTATGAATTACAATAAAAAAATACACATTTCTATATGTTTCAAGCAACACTCTTTTTCACTTGAAAACTAATGCAAGTACCACATTAATCTACATTATTCACCGAAACAAAAGGTGGGTGCATTAGTCGAAAGGAAATATGTCCTTTGTACATTTTAAGTTACAGGATCGTATAATTCTACAAAAAGGATTGAAAGATGCTCCAACAGCAGTCCTGATCTGTGGATGTGTATTGGCAGCAGACTGTTTTAATTTACGCTGTTCTATACAGGACAAACTTCAAGTATATCAAATATTTTTGACACTTCAAATAAGACATTATCCAAAGGGTCGTTATGTTAAATATTTATTACATTTTAAGCATCATATCTTTTCCCAACATATGTTGACAATTTCCCATGAACATGAGTCCTCATCCACATCCCACCCTCTTCCACATCCCTTACACATCAATCCCCATCAACACGCCACCCTCTTCCACATCCCTTGTATATCAGTCCCGATCCAAATTCCACCATCTTCCACATCCCTTATACAATAGTCCCTACCAATAGCCCACTCTCTTCCACATACCTTGTACATCAGTCCCAATCCACATCCCATCCTCTTCCACATTGACTGTACGTCAGCCCACATCCATATCCCCCCTCTTCCACATCCCTTGTCCATCAGTCCCCATACACATTCCCATCCACAGTCGTCCATGTATGGGATAAACAAACTTACGCCAATGTATTCCAGAGTCCCATCCTACCCCACCCTTTTCAACAACCCTTGTACATCAGTTCTCTATCTACACACCTCCCTCTTCCACAGCCCATGTACAGTACATGAGTATAACGTATCGTGCATATATCGTCAATAGGAAAGTTTTGGCATAATTCCGATATATCGACCGGCTGATGTAGATTCTTTGTCGTTAAACAGCTCATCATTCAATATGACTATCCTGTTGTTGACCAGTCACGTCACTTAGATTAATGAACATGCAAAGTAGCGTAAAAACAGCGAGACAATTCGTCTGCAAAGCTGAAACAAGAGTAAAGCGTTTTACACTCCGTTGTATAAAACACCTATTCATTACATATGTGTAATGTCCATCAGAAGTGTTTCAAACTACGTCATATCAATGTTCAACAGCTCACCATGCTTCTTGCGACACAAAAACGCCTGTTAGTTTGGCAAGCAATCCATTAACCTCCTCCTCCATTCTCTACGGGTCTTTACTTTTGTGTTCTTACACATTTAAAAAAAAACTAATGTTTTTTTCCTCCATGCGGCTGCTGACATTGATGAGCTTGTTACACAATTAGTTTATCTCCGTAAAACTACTCGGTGATACAAATACGAAATTGTTGTCCGTGTTATAAAACAGTGTTTGTTGCAGACATTTGACATGAGCATGTTAAACAAAATGTAGAATAATGTTTTCCTCAACCGATTGCTGGAATTCATTGCAAGAATATTCACCATTTCCAAGAATACTGTATCCGTATCGTCAACAGAAATTTGTGGAATTATTCAGGTTTATTACACACGCGTTTATTACGTCCCGCGCGATACAGGGGTGCAATACTGAATGAGTTAATGAACGCTAGTGATAGGGACCTATCTAGTTATTAATGTGATGACCTGTACAATGAAAAAGTAAATTTGCCCGACCCCAATGTCGGTGGGCGCCATATATTCCGGATTCACGTGTATCCATACTTTGTATGCCGCATAAATAAACAATCGGTGTTTCAAACGTATTGTCGGTCAGTTTTCTCCGCTGTATTCCGCACCAGTTCAATGATCCCCAACATTACGTTACGGTTCCCATTGCCATTCTCCACCGTGCATGTTCACAACGAAAGTATTGTTTAAGTTATCGCTTACACAATAACACTCGGAAAGTTAAAGTAAGAGAAATGAATGTTTGCAATCAATGTATCAACTAAATTTTAAATAAAACCTTTGTGAAGTGATTCGGCCTGTGAGTCGTATTGACGGCTGGTTGAGTAGCCCAAATAATCGGACAAGGCCGTAGGCGTCTCTTACGATTCACCGGTGATTCACGTCGCAACGGTCCATTTAACATAACATCGACCGGCTGATGTAGGTTTGTTATCTTTACTCACCACATCATGTAACATGCATATTCTGTAGTTGACCACTGTCCACGACATTTAGATTAATTAACTTGCAAAGCATCGAAAAACAGTGGGATAACTCGTCTGCCAAACTGCGACAAGCGGAAAGTGTTTTGTGTCTGGTAGAACCCCGTGGTGTAAAAACCGCTCAACTCATGAGTAGTGCACATCACAGGCATTTCAATGTACGTCATACGAGTGGTAAATTACTCAAAAAACCGACTAAGTAATACGATATCACGCAAGTTTTATGTTCTACTGAAAAGCGCCGGCATTGTGCGATACATTAAGAGACTTCTCGGGATTAATTCGACTTGAATTCGACGCTTATAAGTATTAATTAGTCTATCATTGTTGGTCTCAACTTGAAAGATATCGACTCCCTACGGGTGCTTTCAAATTAATGTCTGATGTTTTAAGGTGCACGCTGGACGCTTTTGTGGAAGAGGAGCGGATGAAGATTATTGTTGAGGATCCATATGACATATGACATATGACATATGACATTGATTTCTTAGCTGGAACAAACACATTATCCGACACTGGTTAATGCCCTACTACAATAGTAAATATCATCCGGCAACTAATCTTGTTTTAATACTTTTGGAAGATGTTAGGAATACAAATGTCGAGAGCACTATAACTGGTTCTTGTTCGCTGGTGTTCTGGGGTTGGGGTCACTCAATACTTTGCCAGTATACCATCATTGAGACAAATTCGACGTGTCTTGTGTCCTATTTACCCAAATCGAGGATATCAAATCACAAATCTGACTCATTGGGTAAATAAAGATATATATTTTCATATATCAAAATGCGTTTTTATGATACAGATACAGAGTAGCAACTGAGACGTCCCATTAATTAATCAATCAAATATTTTAGTGGGTTAATCTACATCATGGAACAATGCATATTTTATACGTTAATGGGTGAATATTTCAATCAATTCAAATTGAACAGGGTTTGTTTTTGACAGAAGTCTAAAGCTTGTTTGAGGAGGTTGGAGAAAGAAATTATGAAGGATGGTATCAAGGCAATGTATCGAGTTGCCCCGGGGCTGGTTTTACATACGATACGCATGGTTTCACACGTAGGTCTTACCGATTTACATGATTCATGGCAATAACCGATAAAACTAGCCTCTCATTTTTAGTACAAAAAAAAATTTATATTCAAAAAAATTATGTGGTTTATATTAAAAACACAAACAGCTTTGTTATGTTTAGGGTATTTAAAATTTTAAGTTGTCTATGTATTACACGTTGCGATGCATTTAAAATCAATAGTTCTCATATAAAAACATACTGAAAATACTGCACACAAAATCTACTATTCTATGAAAAAAAGTTGCATTACATAGTTTCACAAACTTTCACAAAACACCGGGTTTCAGTTTTTCAAGAAATTAAAAACCACAAAAACACATGAAAACACACATCGCGCAAGATCACCGTCAAGAAATGGAGAACAACTTGTATCACAGCAGGAGACACTTCTCGAACACAACATGAGGCACAGTGACGATTCATCACACGACTAGAAGGAGGTACGTCTAGCGTTCGGTCTTTTCAAAAGCTCCTTAGAAGTTATGACGCACTGACAAACAAAAACATTGCTTCAACACGAGTAGTTCCCATTGACATCAAACAATTGTACCTTTCTTTTTCTTTCAATAAAAAGAAAGAAAACGTAACTTTCCTGTGAAGGTTTATGCACGCATAAGCCAGAGCTCGCTATATAAATCGAGAGCATTTTTACTGTTCATCATCTCTTGCCATCGGTTCTGTACGAAGACCACAGGACATTGAAGAAGATCATTTCATGTAAGTATAATTGTGTGTCTGTAATATTTTAATGATGTTTAAAACCCCGTGTCGTAATAATTGCTTTGCGAGGTTGGTGTTATTTATTTCAACTTGCTTCTTTAAGAATGCAGCGTTTGTAATCGTACAAACTATCTGAATACCACAAAGATATTACATTTCGTTTTGTAGCATGAACGCTCTGAAGTTGACGGTCTATATGCTCGTCGTGTTCGTCGCCTTGGCGACGATCATAGACGCTTTCGAAAATGACGAGGTAACGTAACAGCAACTGTAGTTTAAACAGCAGATTATTTGTAATGTAAAAGCATCGTTGATTTGATCGATTGAGTAAAAACAACAGTAGGCCCTACTTAACTGGATTTGAAAGCGGCAAAACAACTGCTGAAGTGACGACATATTTAAGGATTCGGGTATTGTTTTTTTTTACAACTGCGCCCATTTATTTGTTGCTTCGTGCATAGGCGTAACATACTATATTGTTTATTTATTTGTGTTAAAAGTATTAATTTATTTTAGTTGGTTGTGTACGTGCGTGTGCGTTCGAGTTTGCGTGCGTTCGTGCGTGCGTGCGTCGTTTATATTGACAGAGAATATAACAGGGAGAGAGTTGAAAAGATATAAGGCAACGAGAATGTTAATCTGATCGTGGAATCAGCACTAATTGTTTGAAAGATGCCTATGTCCATTGAAAACGCGTCTTCGTCTTTTTTCAGGAAACGCTATCTGTGGAAACGCGTAAGTTTGTTTAGCGCATTAAAGATTGAATCATAGCGATTGGAAATAAAATGCTTTTAAACAACAATTATCTCTTTCCAAGAAGAGCTTTTTTTATCTGTCAATTCTGGCTTAACCTTCTTTATAGTGACAACATATCACACCGTTGTGTCGATAATTCTTATTAATGTAGTATGTTTTAATTCTTCTCTCGAGCTTTTGCCCCGACATCACATACAATAATGGATCATATAATCAGTGATTTAGCAGCCGTTAAATTTCTGTCAAAGAATATGACGAAGGAGACAGGGGTTACATATGATAGGTAAGTGACCATGGATATATTTAAATGACACAGCTCTTGTACATGCAGTGGTGTTAATAAGTCGGTTTATTTGTTCGTGTCTAGGTGATGCTGGCCGACGACCTCAACCCCGTCGTCCAAATCAATGGCGCCACCGTCAAAATGACCATCGCCGCCGCCGACCTCGTCCTCGTCCCAGGGACTGTTGTGAGTGTCACATTAATATTGATAATTTCAAATTAATTAAAGAATACATTCATTGTATTGTTCGCAAATTCATTCTGGCAAATTAATTCAAGAACATATTCATTGTATTGTTCATACAATCATTCTGGCAAATTAATTCATACTCATGTTATTATTGTGTTTCGTCTAGCGTTTTTGTTGATTAAAATCGTCGAAAAAGCTCTAAATAGCCGAGCCATCCTATATGTCACGTCTCGTCCTCTACGTAACGTTATGTCCTCTACGTCACGAATTGTCATCAGTTGGCAAAACTATTTAATTTGTGAACAATGATTGCTCAGACGATCCAAATTAACTGTAATCGACACTCCTGTACTAACATGTCATGTCGTGAGAGGTTAAAATATTTAACCGTTGCACGTTCTACCTACATTACTATCTGTTTATCATTTGGAATCTAGTGCTTGCAGTGACTTCATCAGAACTGTAATCAAGTGAAGGTCTTTGTGAAGTAGATATCATCAGAAAAATTTACCAAGAACCACCCGTATACAATCCCTCCTAGATTAGCAACACATGTTGTCGTGTTTTTAACCAAATAATTGGAAACAAGATTTATATTATCTTTTAAATGAGTCATGAGTCAAAGTTAATTCAAATCTTCCTAATATGTTCACGCTTTGATTCTTGTGGCGTGTTCGCAATTTACCCAGATGTGGTATAACAATAATAAATATTCGGTGAAATAATGAATCATATATAATGCATGTTTTACTGCATGCATTTTAATCCAGTTTGCTGAGTATGATATATAACGTACTGTTCCCTTGACGAGAGAAACACACGCACAAATTTAGATATATAAGACGTGCATTAATGTGTGAGAATTAACTGAGATATTGTCTGGTTTCAGTGAAACGCTGCAGTAAGAGATGTACGTACGGGTCTTGCACATGCCAGGTTACAAGAAACTGGTACGAGAAAAGTAGGCGCCGTTGTGAAGTCTGCTGCTACTGCATGTGTGACCGACGAGGCTTCGCTAAATGCTACGAAGACTTCAAGCGCGGTTCCCGCTGTTAAACAGCCGTCGATGGATTAGGTGCATCGAACGCGGAGACAGCGTGTCCTTGGCGGAGTTGTATTGATCAATAAAGACACATTATTGAATATGCATTTTATTCCATCGATTAGTTCAAATGCGTTTGTACGGAAATAATTTTCATTAGAAATAATGTTATCCATTTTGTAAAATGTTATAATGAAGTCCATACTCTCCAGACACAGGTTGATGTCACACTACTGGGGTTCAAAAATTAAGTGAAAATGTCATTTCCAACGTGCGGTTTACTGTTTTCATTAAAATTATTTAATTAGTGCAAACAAATTGTCCACATTAGAGGGCTGACTAGTCTTCGTAAGTTCGAATGAAGAGGTGAAACAACAGTACAGATGTCAATTTTCGGGTATTGATAGTTTATTGATGTTTCCTTCGATAAGCACAGTAGCCTTGATGCAATACACAATACTGAAAACACAATACAATACAATAGTTTAAGGCAGTTTTAGTTGAGCCACTGGGTTAGTTGAGCCTCCCATGTTTCCCAGGAAACTACAGCAGCGACAGTTGCATGGTACCACCCAGTGATTGGACATGTTATTAGAACAAGTTGACGTATAATAGGTTACGTTTGTCACAACAGTCAGAAAATGTGGGCTAAAAGTATGTTTTTTTATGTTTTCTCGAAACGTTTAGGAATTGTGATTAATGTCTGCTGGTGTGTAAACTATCAACGCACATGACCAGACTTTGGTGTTTGTGCACTAACAAATGTTTTAACTATGCACAGAGAAGAAGATTATTTACATCGCTTCACGCATTAATGAGAAGTTAATTAAATAAGGTAAATTGTCAAAAGGGGCTAGTTGAGCCACCCTAGACGGGAAGTTTAGTTGAGCAGTGGTTAAGGAACGAAGACGAAATTTTTGTATACCAAAATACATCAAGGAATGCATTTTCCCGAGCAAATTGGGACATGGACACAATAGCGGTTAGTTACACTGGTTGCGATTTACTTATAAGTCTTTATTAATTAGGTGTTTTTATTTATTAATATAGCGTGTAGAGTTGTCAGGGACGTGTTGTACCCATTGCGTAGATGTGTTGGCTGGGTTGTTATGAATTTGTTATACAAGGCCAAAGTAAATTATGCAAATAAAGTACTTACACTGCACTGTGGCTCAATTTACCCCACACAAAGTTTTAGTTGAGTTAGCTTACCAAACTTATTTAAATCAGCTAGATAAAACTACCTATGAACGCTTGAGTAACAGTTCTCATGCATTTTGACATCAAAGTAACATCATCAAGTAAAAATAAAAAAACGTACAAGATAAATTTCAACAAAGGTAACTATCAAGATATGAGAAAATACTTAGCAATGTAATATATGAGTAACATGCTGAGGAACAAGACAGCAATTTAATGTTGGAATATTCTAAAATATGAAATTAAGAGTATCATTGATCAATTTGTCCTAATTTCCCACTTAGACTTGATTCGGGCTTAACCTGAGCTAAAGATGTTTTTTATATATATGCTAATGAATCATCACTATATTGTTAAATTATCATTTTGCCTTACGTTGTTATATTGTGCTAGAATGTTGAATTACAACCACTTGTAATTTTCTATATGCGTATCATTTACTATTATTAACATATTTTTTGCCTATACTAACGAATTTTCACTATATTGTTCAATTAATAAGTCGTTAGTTTGTACTAGATTGCTGGATTAAGACGCCAAGTTGTAATTTTTATTTGCTTCATATCTAGTATTATTAACATAATTGCCAACTTGAAGTATTACTAACATAATTGCCAACTTGCAGCATCATTCCATGACAAGATTTTTATACGTAATCATGGGTGATTCTCGCAATAAGCCCCTTGGGGTTTCCAGAGAATCTCATGAGTTACTAAATCAAATTATTTATGACCATACCTGTAACATCATTGTAAATGAGTTACCAAATAAACTCACACTGATTGATTAATTGAATTTGTTCCGTTGAAAAAACATGGAACAAGGTCTAGAAAGTAACTTTTGTCAAAAGAAACTACTAAAAAATAGTGTTCAATCAAACTATGTGGAGGCTTTATAGGCGTACCAGAAAGATTGAAAATTATGCAAATTAAAAATAGGCACTTAATGCCCCAAGAGTTGTTATGCATATGTCAGGGGTAAACAAAACGTAAGAAACAAGGTCGGACCTCTGGAAAACAGTGCTGGAATTATAATGTCACAAGTTGTTTTAATGATGGAAGAGCTAAAAGGTTACTTCAGCTCACTGTTTACCTGAGGGAAAATTAGTTCTGTACCAGTTCCAGGTGCTAAATTTGAGGAGGCTAAATCTTACTATTTAGGGCAGTTAATTGTAACTCAAGAAATGGTAGCTTAGAAAATAAAGGCAATGAAAGATAATAAATCACTTAGAGTGGATAGTATTCATCAAGTCTGCATAGGTATAGAGTAGAACAAATTAGCATACCATGTTCATGTTGACATTAAAAGAGGGAATTGTTCATTTCGAATGGAAAGAAGCAAACATCATACCATTATTTAAAAGGGTTCGAGAAATACGTCAGAAAAGTATAGACTAGTGAGTTTAAAGTAAGTGATTTGTAAATTATTAGAAAGGTTAATTAAAAACCATATGGTGGACTCCCTTGTTAGGCATACATTATTATATTCATCTCAACGTGGATTCCGAAAATCGACGTCATGCTTAACAAATATGTGATGTTTTTGTTTTGTAAAAATTCACTAAGTGGGTAGACGTGGGATTGCCAGTAGATATTAACTACTTAGATTAACAGAAAGCTTTTGACAAAGTGTCACATCAAATATTATTACTACTTAATTTAAAAGCCTATAGCATCAGGGATGGCATAATTGATTGGGTAGAACAATCGCTGGCTGACAGAAGTACCGATAAGAGCCTGGAACGCAGTGTGTTATCTATCAATGCGTCATATTTCTGTGAGAGAGAGAGAGATAGA
>SDWI01002253.1:13948-27366 GCA_009193005.1 Lamellibrachia luymesi
GACCGACCCACCGACAGAACGAATGACCGACCGAACGACCGAACGACCGACCGACATAAACAGACAGACAGAGAGACACACAGACAGAACGACAGACAGAGAGACATACATACATAAATACATATATAAATACATACATACATATATAAAAAAAAACAGACAACATACAGACAGACCGACAGACCAACAGACTGACATACGGACAGATATATATATATATATATATATATATATAATAAAAAAAATTACACATTTCCACACATTTCAAGCCACACCTTTTTTACTTAAAAAACAAATGAAAGACACATTAATCTACATTATTTACTTAAGCAAATGGTGTATCACATGTGTACACTAGTAGTAAAGAAATATGTCTTTTATACATTTTAAATTAAAGTCCGTATAAATTGTTAAAAAGGCTTGAACGATGTGTTAACAGGTGTCCCGTTATGTGTATGTGTGTCGGCAGCAGACTGTTTTAATTGAAGCTTTTCAATACAGGACAATCTTTAATTATATCATATATCTTTGGCATTTCAAGTGAGCTGTCATCCAAAGGGTCGTTATGTTAAACACAAAGACCTAGTTATTACATTTTTAAGCACCATATCGCTTCCCAACATATGTTGACAATTTCCCATGAAAGTAAGTCCCCATCCACATCCCATGTACAACAGTCCCCATTCACATCCCACTCTCTTCCACATCACTTGTACGTCATCCACCATCCAAATCCCACCCTTTTCTACATCCCTTGTACATCAGTCTCCATCCACATTCACATCAACAGTCGTCGATAGTCAATGTATTCCATCACACCCCATTCCATAACCTTTGTACATCAGTTCTCTATCCACACACCTCCCTCTTCCACAGCCCATGTACAGGAGACGAGTATAACATATCGTGCACAAATCGTCAGTAGGAATGTTGTGGCATAATTCAGATATATCGTCCGCCTGTTTTTGTCGTTACACAGCACACCATTCAATATGTTTAATCTGTTATTGACCAATGTCGACGTCGTTTAGGTTAATGAACAGGCAAAGTAGCGTGAAAACAGCGGGACAACACGTCTGCAAAGCTGAAGCAAGAGGAAAGTGTTTTACCGTAGTGAAAAAACGCCAATTCATTGCATATAATTAACGCCCATCAAGGCTGTTTCAAACTACGTCATATCAATGTTCAACTGCTCACCATACTTCTTGTGACACAAAAAAACCGCATGTTAGTTTGGCAAGCAATAAATTAACTTCCTCCAAACTGTACGGTTCTTTACTGTTGTGTTTTTACAACCATTTTTTAAACTGGTGTTCTTTTCCTCCATACGCCAAAACGTACTTTACGACAAATAGTACCATGTTGCAGTACTCTCTGTAAGATGCCAAACTATTGATGATGCAATTACAAAATTGCTGTCCGGCTTATAAAACATTGTTTGTTGCAGACATTTGACATGAGCATGTTATATAAAATGTAGAATAATTTTTTTCTCAACCGATTGCTGGAATGCATTGCAAGAATATTCACCATTCACAAGAATACTGTATCCGTATCGTCAACAACGGAATTAACATGGTTTATTACACACGCGTTCATTGCGTCCCGTGCGATATAGGGGTGCAATATTGAATGCAGTAATGAACGCTAGAAATACGGACCGAACTAGTTATTTACGTCATGACAAATGCATCGCGTACGAAATGGCTCGCGCATTGTCGGTGGGCACCACATGCCTAATTGACGTGTATCCATACTTTCTATGTCGCAAAACTAAACAATCGATGTTTGAAACGTATTGTCGGTCAGTTTTCTCCGCTGTATTCCGCACCAGTTTAATGATCCCCAACCATATGTTACGGTTCCCATTTCCATTCTCCCCTGTACACGTTCTGCAACAAAGAAAGTATTGTTTACGTCATCGCGTACACAATAACAATCGGAAATTTGATAGGTTAAAACCGAATGACACCAGACTGCGACGACATAGAACATAGTGCCCAACTTCTATTTAAATTTGAATAAAACAAATGTTTGAAATAAATGTGTGAACTAAATTTTAAATAACACCTTTGCGAAGTGAATCGCCCTGTGAATCGTACTTGACGGCTGGCGGGGTAACACAAATAATAGGTCAAGGCCGTAGGATTCTGGACCGATTCACAAGTGATTCACGTCGCAAAGGTTCCATTTAGCATAACATCTACAGGCTGATGTAGGTTTATTATCGTTAGTCACTACATCATGTAACATGCATATTCTGTTGTTGACCAGTGTCCACGACATTTAGATTAATGAACTTGCAAAGTAACGTGAAAACAGAGGACAACTCGTCTGCAAAACTGCGACAAGCGGAAAGTGTTTTGTGTCTGGTAGAACCCCGTGGTGTCAAAACCGCTCAATACATATGAGTAATGCACATCAGAGGCATTTCAATGTACGTCATATCAATGGTAAATTACTCAAAACATCGACCAATTAATACGATATCACGCAAGTTTGATGTTCTCTTGATGCCTGGCAACAAAGAGCAGGCATTGTCCGATAGACTAAGAAACATCTCGTGAACAGCAGGACAGACAATTTATTACACCAATGATGATTAATTCGACTTGAATTCGACGCTTACAAACAGTAATTACTCTATCACTGTTGGTCTGAACTTGATAGGTGTCGACTCCCTGCGAGCGATTTCAAACTAATTTCTTATGTTTTAAGGTGCGTGCTGCACGCTTTTGTTGAAGAGGAGCGGCTGTGTATTATTATTGATGATCCATATTAAATTGATTTATTTGTTAGAATAAACACATTACCCGACAGTGGTTAGTGCTCTACTACAATAATAAATATAATCCGGCAACTAATCTAGTTTTAATACGTTTGGAATATGTTAGGAATATAAATGTCCAGACCGTTATAACTGGTTCTTGTTCGCTGGTGTTCTAGGGTTGGGGGTCACTCAATACTTTGCCAGTATAACATCATTGAGACAAATTCGATGTGTTTCGTGTCCTACGCACGCAAATTGAGGATATCAAATCACAAATCACACTTATTGGGTAAATAAAGTTATATATTTTCACATCTCGAGACGCGTTTTTATGATAAAGAGTAGCAACTGAGACATCACATTAATGAATCAATCAAATATTTTAGTGGGTTAATCTATGTCATGGAACAATGCATGTTTAACACGTTAATGGCAATGTATCGAGTGCCCGCTGGGCTGGTTTTATAAGTCCAAGTCCGTGTTTAATAAAATACATATGATGATGGAAAGTGCTTGCAAGACTAAGACATATATTTATAATTATGTAATGGACAATTGTTTTAACTCGATCAAAAAAAGTGCCTTTATTCGGTGGATTATTTGAAAACAGTCAAACGTGGGCAATTAGAATAATAGGTTGGGAAACGTTGTTCTTTGAAGTGTGACGCAGCAATAAACAAAACACTGCGCTGCGGTCCTGGATCGAGACCAAATCTTGCAAACGCAACAAACATGTTTTACGTCAACGAAATGCTTATGTTGTATTACTAACGCACGATATCGGAGAGCGATACGCATGGATTCACACCCAGCTCTTACCGATTTACATGATTCATGGCAATAACCGATAAAACTAGCCCCTCATTGTTAGCACGAACAAAATTATATATTTAAAAAATGTATGTGGTTTATATTAAACAGCTTTGTTATGTTTAGGGTATTTTAAATTTTAAGTTGTCTATGTATTACACGTTGCGATGCATTTAAAATCAATAGTTCTCATATAAAAGCATACTGACAATACTGCACACAAAATCTACTATTCTATAAAAAAAAAGTTGCATTACATAGTTTCACACACTTTCACAAAACAGCGGGTTTCAATTTTTAAAAGAAATTAAAAACCACAAAAACACATGAAAACACACATCGCGCAAGATCACCGTCAAGAAATGGAGAACAACTTGTACCACAGCAGGACACACTTCTCGAACACAACAGGAGGCACAGTGAAGATTCATCACACGACTAGAAGAAGGTACGTCAAGCGTTCGGTCTTTTCAAAAGCTCCTTAGAAGTTAAGACGCACTGACAAACAAAAACATTGCTTCAACACGAGTAGTTCCCATTGACATCAAACAATTGTACCTTTCTTTTTCTTTCGATAAAAAGAAAGAAAACGTAACTTTCCTGTCAAGGTTTATGCACGCATAAGCCAGAGCTCACTATATAAATCGAGAACATTTTTACTGTTCATCATCTCTTGCCATCGGTTCTGTACGAAGACTACAGGACATTGAAGAAGATCATTTCATGTAAGTATAATTGTGTGTCTGTAATATTTTAATGATGTTTAAAACCCCGTGTCGTAATAATTGCTTTGCCAGGTTGGTGTTATTTATTTCAACTTGCTTTTTAAGAATGCAGCGTTTGTAGATCGTACAAACTATCTGAATACCACAAAGATATTACATTTCGTTTTGTAGCATGAACGCTCTGAAGTTGACGGTCTATATGCTCGTCGTGTTCGTTGCCTTGGCGACGATCATAGACGCTTTCGAAAGTGACGAGGTAACGTAACAACAATTGTATTTTAAACGGCAGATTATTTGTAATGTAAAAGCATCGTTTATTTGATCTATTGAGAAAAAACAACAGTAGGCCCTACTTACCTGGATTTGAAAGCGACAAAACAACTGCTGAAGTGACGGCATATTTAAGGATTCGGTTATTGTTTTTGTTAACACTGCGCCCATTTATTTGTTGCTTCGTGCATAGGCGTAACATACTATATTGTTCATTTATTTGTGTTAAAAGTACGAATTTATTTCAGTTGATTGTGTACGTGCGTGTGCTTGCGAGTTTACGTGCGTTCGTGCGTGCGTCGTTTATATTGACAGAGAATATAACAGGGAGGGAGTTGAAAAGAGATAAGGTAACGACAATGTTAATCTGATCGTGGAATCAGCACTAATTGTTTGAAAGATGCCTATGTCCACTGAAAACGCGTCTTCGTCTTTTTTCAGGAAACGCTGTCTGTGGAAACGCGTAAGTTTGTTTATTGCATTAAAGATTGAATCGTAGCGATTAGAAATCAAATGCTTTTAAACATCAATTATCTTTTTCCAAGAAGAGCTTTTTTTTATCTGTCAATTCTGGCTTAACCTTCTTTATAGTGACAACATATCATACCGTTGTGTCGATAATTCTTATTAATGTAGTATGTTTTAATTCTTCTCTCGAGCTTTTGCCCCGACATCACATACAATAATGAATCATATAATCATCAGTGATTTAGCAGCTTTAAATTTCTGTCAAAGAATATGACGAAGGAGATAGGGATTACATATGATAGGTAAGTGACCATGGATATATTTTAATGACAGAGCTCTTGTACATACAATGGTGTTAATAAGTCGGTTTATTTGTTCGTGTCTAGGTGATGCTGGCCGACGACCTCAACCCCGTCGTCCAAATCAATGGCGCCACCGTCAAAATGACCATCGCCGCCGTCGACCTCGTCCTCGTCCCAGGGACTGTTGTCAGTGTCACATTAATATTGATAATTGCAAATTAATTCACAAACACATTCATTGTATTGTTCACAAATTCATTCTGGCAAATTAATTCATACTCATGTTATTATTGTGTTTCGTCTAGCGTTTTTGTTCATTAAAATCGTCGAAAATGAGGTAAATAGCCGAGCCATCCTATATGTCACGTCTCGTCCTCTACGTAACGTTATGTCCTGTACGTCACGAATTGTCATCAGTTGGCAAAACTATTTAATTTGTGAACAATGATAGCTTAGACGATCCAAATTAACTCTAATCGACACTCCTGTACTAACATGTCATGTCGTGAGAGGTTAAAATATATAACCGTTACACGTTTTACCTACATTACTATCTATCTATCAATTGGAATCTAGTGCTTGCAGTGACTTTATGAGAACTGTAATCAAGTGAAGGTCTTTGTGAAGTAGAGATCATCAGACAAATTTACCAAGAACCACCCGTATACAATCCCTACTAGATTATTAAGCAACACATATTGTCGTGTTTTTAACCAAAACATTGGAAACAAGATTTATATTATCTTTTAAATGAGTCATGAGTCAAAGTTAATTCAAATCTTCCTAATATGTTCACGCTTTGATTCTTGTGGCGTGTTCGCAATTTACCCAGATGTGGTATAACAATAATAAATATTCGGTGAAATAATGAATCATATATAATGCATGTTTTACTGCATGCATTTTAATCCAGTTTGCTGAGTATGATATTCTAACGTACTGTTGACTTGACGGGAGAAACACACGCACAAATGTAAATATATAGGACGTGCATTAATGTGTGAGAATTAACTGAGATATTGTTTGGTTTCAGTGAAACGCTGCAGTAAGAGATGTACGTACGGGTCTTGCACATGCCGGGTTACAAGAAATTGGTACGAGAAAAGTAGGTGCCGTTGTGAAGTCTGCTGCTACTGCATGTGTGACCGACGAGGCTTCGCTAAATGCTACGAAGACTTCAAGCGCGGTTCCCGCTGTTAGACAGCCGTCAGATTCTGCATTATTACATGGTCGGATACGATGGATTAGGTGCATCGAACGCGGAGGCAGCGTGTTCTTGGCGGAGTTGTATTGATCAATAAAGACACATTATTGAATATGCATTTTATTCCATCAATTAGTTCAAATGCGTTTGTACGGAAATAATTTTCGTTAGAAATAATGTTATCCATTTTGTAAAATGTTATAATGAAGTCCATACTCTCCAGACACAGGTTGATGTCACACTACTGGGGTTCATAAATTAATTGAAAATGTCATTTCGAACGTGTTTTCATTAAAATGATGTAATTAGTGCACAACAAATTGTCCACATTAGAGGGCTGACTAGTCTTCGTAAGTTCGAATGAAGAGGTGAAACAACAGTACAGATGTCAATTTTCGGGTATTGACAGTTTATGTGAGATTTTTCCTTCGATAAGCACAGTAGCCTTGATGCAATACACAATACAGAAAACACAATGCAATAGTTTAAGACAGTTTTAGTTGAGCCACTGGGTTAGTTGAGCCTCCCATGTTTCCCAGGAAACTCCAGTAGCGACAGTTGCATGGTACCACCCAGTGATTGGACATGTTATTAGAACAAGTTGACGTATAATAGGTTACGTTTGTCACTAGCCCCTCATTGTTCGCACAAACAAAATGATATATTTTCCAAATTATTATGGTTTATATTAAAATATAACGACGACGATGATTTGGGCGACGGCGGCGATGGTGTTTTTGACGGGGACGCCATTGATCTCGACGACGGGGATTATGGCGTCGGCGAGCATCACCTAGACACGAACAAATAAACCGACTTATTAACACCATTACATGTACAGCTGTGTCATTAAAATATATCCATGGTCCTTACCTATCACATGTAATCCGTGTCTCCTTCGTTATATTCTTTGACATAAATTTAATGGCTGCCAAATCAATGATAATATGATTCATTGTTGTATGTGCGGTGGGGGAAAAGCTCGAGAGAAGAATTATGACATACTATATTAATAAGAATTATCGACAAAACGGTGTGATATGTTGTCACTATACAGAAGGTTAAGCCAGAATTGACAGATAAAAAAGCTCTTCTTTGAAAGAGATAATTAATATTTAAAAACATTTAATTTCCAATCGCGACGATTCAATCTTTAATGCAATAAACAAACTTACGCGTTTCCACAGATAGCGTTTCCTGAAAAAAGACGAAGACGCGTTTTCAGTGGACATAGGCATCTTTCAAACAATTAGTGCTGATTCCACGATCAGATTAACATTGTCGTTACCTTATCTCTTTTCAACTCCCTCCCTGTTATATTCTCTGTCAATATAAACGACGCACGCACGCACGAACGCACGTAAACTCGCAAGCACACGCACGTACACAATCAACTAAAATAAATTAGTACTTTTAACACAAATAATTGAACAATATAGTATGTTACGCCTATGCACGAAGCAACAAATAAATGGGCGCAGTGTTAACAAAAACAATACCTGAATCCTTAAATATGTCGTCACTTCAGCGGTTGTTTTGTCGCTTTCAAATCCAGGTAAGTAGGGCCTACTGTTGTTTTTACTCAATCGATCGTATCAACGATGCTTTTACATTCCAAATAACGTGCCGATTAAAATACCATTGCTGTTACGTTACCTCGTCACTTTCGAAAGCGTCTATGATCGTCGCCAAGGCGACGAACACGACAAGCATATAGACCGTCAATTTCAGAGCGTTCATGCTACAAAACGAAATGTAATATCTGTGTGGTATTTGTACGATCTACAAACGCTGCAATTCTTAAAGAAGGTAGTTGAAATACATAACACCAATGTCGCAAAACAATGATTACGACACAGGGTTTTAAACATTAATATATTACAGACACACAACTATACTTAAATGAATTTTCTTCAATGTCCTGTGGTCTTCGTACAGAACCGATGGCAAGAGATGATGAACAGTAAAAATGCTCTCGATTTATATAGTGAGCTCTGGCTTATGGGTGCATAAAGTTTTCTTTCTTTTTATCGAAAGAAAAAGAAAATACAATTGTTTGATGTCAATGGGAACTACTCGTGTTGAAGCAATGTTTTTGATTGCCAGTGCGTCATAACTTCTAAGGAGCTTTTGAAAAGACCGAACGCTTGACGTACCTCCTTCTTGTCGTCTGATGAATCTTCACTGTGCCTCCTGTTGTGTTCGAGAAGTGTCTCCTGTTGTGATACAAGTTGTTCTCCATTGCATAAAGGCGATCTTGCGCGATGTGTGTTTTCATGTGTTTTTGTGGTTTTTAATTTCTTGTAAAAACTGAAACCCGCTGTTTTGTGAAATTGTTTGAAACTGTGTGATACAACTTTTTTTTATGAAATAGTAGATTTTGTAATCAGTATCGTCAGTATCCTTTTCTATGTGATAACTATTGATTTAAAATNAAGTGTCTCCTGTTGTGATACAAGTTGTTTTCCATTGCATAAAGGTGATCTTGCGCGATGTGTGTTTTCATGTGTTTTTGTGGTTTTTAATTTCTTGTAAAAACTGAAACCCGCTGTTTTGTGAAATTGTTTGAAACTGTGTGATACAACTTTTTTTTATGAAATAGTAGATTTTGTAATCAGTATCGTCAGTATCCTTTTCTATGTGATAACTATTGATTTAAAATGCATCGCAACGTCTAATACATGGACAACTTGACATCGAAAATACCCTAAACATAACAAAGCTGTTTGTATATTTTAATATAAACCATAACAATTTGGAAAATATATCATTTTGTTTGTGCGAACAATGAGGGGCTAGTTCTATCGGTTGTTGCCATGAATCAGTTAAATCGGTACGAGCTACATGTGAATCCATGCGTATCACTCGCCGATGTCGTGCGTCAGTAATAAAACTCAAGCATTTCGTTGACGTAAAACATGTTTGATGCGTATTCAAAATTTGGTCTCAATCCAAGACCGCAGCGCAGTGTTTTGCCTATTGCTGCGTCATACTTCATAGAACAACGTTTCCCAACCTTTTATTCTAATTGCCCACGTTTGATTGTTTTCAAATAATCCACCGAATAAAAGCAATTTTTTGTATCGAGTTTGTCCATTACAAAATCTATGTCTTAGTCGTGTTAGCAGATTCCATTATCATATATATATTTTGTTTAACTGACGTGTAAAACCAGCCCCGGGGGAACTCTATACATTGCCATGATACCACCCTTTATAATTTCTTTCTCTAACCACCTCAAACAAGCTTTAGACTTCTGTCAAAAACAAACCCTGTTCAATTTGAATTGATTGAAATATGCACCCATTAACCTATAAAATATGCATTGTTCCCACTAAAATATTTGATTGGTTCATTAATGGGACGTCTCAGTTGCTATTCTTTATCATAAAAACGTATTTCGATATGTAAAAATATGTATATCTTTATTTACCCAACAAGTGTGATTTGTGATTTGATATCCATAGTTTGCGTGCGTAAGACACAAAACACATCGAATTTGTCTCAATGATGTTATACTGGCAAAGCATTGATTGACCCCAACCCCAGAACACCAGCGAACAAGAACCAGTTATAACGCTCTCCACATTTATATTCCAAACATTCCAAATGTGATAAAACTAGATTAGTTGCCGGATGATGTTTACCATTGTAGTAGAGCATTAACCAGTGTCGGATAATGTGTTTGTTCCAGCTAAGAAATGTAATATGGATCCTCAACAATAATCCACATCCGCTCCTCTTCCACAAAAGCGCGCAGCGTGCACCTTAAAACATCAGACATTAATTTGAAATCACCCGTAGGGAGTCGATATCTTTCAAGTTGAGACCAACAGTTATAGAGTAATTGAATACCTGACTTCAACAACAGCCCAAATCCACTATTTTGGCGATATTGAGTTGAATACGTCATGGTGACCAGCTTTCAAGTAGCTATCATCTGCCATGAAAAACTACCCAATTCCATTGCCGAGGCCGCTGTGACGACGCCGCCAAATAAGGTATGACTTCAACATTGGTCCAAACCCATGGAGTTGGGACGATGTTGAAATCAGACTGCGTAAATCAGCTAGATGGCGTCACATGAGGCCAATTCACATAATTTAACTATGAACACCTGCGGCGATGCACAGAAAAGGCAAAAGCGAGTGAGGAGCATAAAATCATATGCTTCAACTTTGAACAAAACTTACCTTTTCCACATCTCCCTTTTGGTGAAGTATTTTACAAGCGGCAGCTGTGGTTTTACAACTTCGGTGTGCATCCCTGTAATACTGACAAACCTGTCATGTACACGTGGCCAGAGCCAACATCCAGGAGAGACTGCAGAGAAGTGATATCTTGTCTCAGTCACTTCATCCAGACAAAGGTGCCCCAGAGTGTTAAACATTTAGATATATTTATCGACGGGTGCACGGGACAGAGCCATAACCACACTATGATACGATATCTGTTCACACTTGTCTACCTAAATCGGTTTCGAAGCATCGACTTCCATCTGCCCATACGCGGACATTCCTTCTTGACATGCGATCGCGAGTTGGCAATGATAAAGATGATGAAACGTAAAAAAGACACAGTGGAAATGTTCACGGATTGGCAGGAAATGATCGTTACAAAGTTCGCGACGGTTGCAGTGACGGGTGGCATGATACAGGACTACAAAGGCCACTTTGACATGCTTTAAAAAAAAACGGTTACTAAAAAGAAAGAAAAGTTCCACGTTGGTGATTATAAGCGATTCCGCTTCACGAGTGGTGACAAACTACATGTGTATGCGTCAAAATTAATGTCTACCGCTATCGAGTCACCATTCCCACTCTTGAAGCCAAATGCTGTACCAATCTTCCCAACAGCGCCACACTACACAAGTATGGTACCAGTAAAGAAAGCTAAACTTGACGATGTGAAGTCGCTCTCAAAGTATCTCAGTCAGCCCACCATTAATTACATCAACAACATTCCGTAAAACTTGGAGGAGCTGATGATGAGGAGGAGGAGCTGACGAGGAGGAGGAGGAGGAGCACGATGATTAGTGACTTTCTCATCACCCTCGCCAGACTTGCGACTCGCTTATCTGACCTGTCGATATCGACACCGTAGTTCTGTGCGTCTTGACACCAAGTACTTCTGTTGTGTGTGTGCTTCGGTTTCAATAGGCCTATATTTGTTTGAATATCAAATTCGTGTTCTGCAGTAATAAAAATATTTTCACTCGTAATCGGATATTTTACTATCGCCTGCTAGAAAAACATAATCTATTATAATGATGCCTTGTATGTGTCTGTGTGTGTACGTGCGTATATGTGCGCCTACGTGTGCATCTGTGTCTGTCTACAACAGCCGGGCACCAAAAACTTACACTAAAAACAAATGCCAAGTATCTTACTTCAACGATAGCCCAATTCCGTGACCTTTAACCTCAGCCAGGCTCTAAACTATGACACTTACATAGCTAAAAAAATGGTCACAGTATGCACACTATTATCATTAACAACAACATGGTGTCGCTTGGACATTGGATCTTGAAATGAAATAGTTTTTCTCTCCTACAAAAAAATACAGTCGGTGGAGTTGGGCTGTTGTTGAAGTCAGGCATTCAATTATTACTTGTAAGCGTCGAACTCAAGTCGTGTTAATTACCACTGGTGTGATAAATTGTCTGTCCTGCTATTCCCGAGATGTCTTAGCCTATCGCAGAATGGCTGCGCTTTTCAGTAGAACATTAAACTTGCGTGATATCGTATTATTTAATCGGTGTTTTTAATAAGTTACCATTGATATGACGTACATTGAAATGCCTCTCATATGCATCACTCATATGTATTGAGCGGTTTTTACACCACGGGGTTCTACAAGACACAAAGCACTTTCCGATTGTCGCAGTTTTGCAGACAAGTTGTCCCTCTGTATCACGTCATTTTGTAAGTTTATTAATCTAAATGTCGTGGACAGTGGTCAACAACAGAATATGCATTTTAGATAATGTGGAGAGTAGAGATAACAAACCTACACCAGCCGGTCGATGTTATGGTAAATGGGACGCCTACTGTACATTGGCTGTGGAAGAGGGAGGTACGTAGATAGAAAACTGATGTACAGGGGATATGGAAAAGTGTTGGGTGGGATGGGACACTGGAATACATTGACTATGGACGACTGTGGATGTGAATGTGGATGGGGACTGATGTACAAGGGGTGTGGAAGAGGGTGGGATGTGGATGGGGACTTATTTTCATGGGGAATTATCAACATATGTTGGGAAACGATATGGTGCTTAACATGTAATCAATAGGTTTTCGTGTTTAACATAACGACCTTTTGGATGAAGTCTCACTTGAAATGTCAAAAATATATGATGTAATTGAAGATTCTCCTGTATTGGAAAGCATAAATTAAACAGTCTGCTGCCAACACACATACACAGAATGAGACACCTATTGACGCATCTTTCAAGCCTTTTTACAAAATTATACGGTCCTTTAATTTAAAATGTGCAAAAGACACCTTTCCTTCCTACTGATGCTCACATGTGATACACCATTAATTTCAGTAGTTAATGTAGATTAATGTGTTTCTTGCATTTATTTTTCAAGTAAAAAGGGTGTGGCTTGAAACATGTGGAATTGTGTAATTTTTATTGTAATTGATTAAATAGCCGTTTTCATATCCTGTTGATGTCTGTCTTTCTGTCTGTCTGTCTCCCTGTCTGTATATATGTCAGTATATGTATGAAAGTATGTATGTACGAATATATGTATGTATGTATGTATGTATGTATGTATGTATGTATGTATGTATGTATGTATGTATGCATATATGTATGTATTATGTATGTATGTATGTCTCTCTCTTTGTCTCTGTCTCTC
>SDWI01002254.1:26442-43901 GCA_009193005.1 Lamellibrachia luymesi
TTAAAAACAAGGTTGACACATATCTCAGGAGGGCGGGTTATAAGTAGATGAACATTGTTGGACTCTCGATAAGCCAATGGCTTCCTTGTCCACTTGCCATCTGGGCCTTTGGCTTGGATGGCAAATCTTGTTAAGTCTTGTTAAATATAACAAATACAAGAAAAGATGGTGTGAACAAATCGGAACGAGCTTCACAAACATTGGTAGTACAGTTACATACGCACCTATAACGTGTAATCAATGTATGAAAAATGTAATCCCGTAATCAGTCGATGGAAAGTGGCATTCAACTTTTGAAATGTGAAACCTAATTTTGAAAAGAGATCAACTGAGGCAACGTGGGGTGAGCGAAATTGAACAATCTTCGAAATGGCAGCGATACAATTCGAACCGCGGACTTCTTAAATGAGGGTCCGATATTCTACCCACTACGCCACTGCGCTCCGTTTCTATCTCAAAGTATATATAAATTAACATCGTTAATATTTATTGTAGTATATAAACCGGAAACGGGAAAATCGCTTGCCGATCGACGCCATCTTTAATTTTCAATTCAAGTTGCGACTAAGCGACATTGCAACACTGAATTTATTAGTGTATATTACATTTCGGTTACAACATAACTCCTGATGTTTGACGTACACAGCACCCGCCAGTCTTTTGTTGTACAACACGCGGTGTCGTTGACAGTTACATGTTATCTTACCTAGAGTCCTGTCGCCATGGGGATCTACTTCCTTTGCCATCTTCAGTGCTTCTGTCGTGGCGATGTCAACATTGGCAGGTACAACGGCCAGAATGATCGTCTCTTCCTTGTTAATGTAGTTTCTAATGAGTCGCTTAATCTACAGTAAGATGTCTTCATTTATATATAGTAATCCTAAACTAACTAAGTCTACGTGACGCAGCAATTACATGTTGCATGCATTGTTTTTATACGTATATTTGTATATGTTACTAGGTAGTTATATTTACAAGTATATACAGTCACTGACATATACATTTCATTATCAGCTGGTACGGTACATCGTTTGTTTTACCGACCGGCACCAGCAACAATGATCGTCTCTTCCTTCTCAATGCATTTTCCTATCAGTCAATCAATTCAGTAGGACTTCATTTAGAAATGCAAATTCAAAACTATTTAATTTTGCCTGAATCAGTAATTGCATGCATCGTTTAACATGTATATCTTTGTTTCTGTTACTATGTGGTCCTCGGGGGGAAATTGAGGAAAATTTTGGCATATTTGATGTTTTGTGGTACACAGTGCCTAAGAAGGTATTTGAGATGCTTAAATCATTATGTCTGCTTTCTAAAGAAGTCTATAATTTAGAAAATATATATATCCCTATTTTCTCGGATGGTATGTTATGAAAATAAAAAAATAAAGTTTAATAATCAAGTACAAATCCATCTAAAAATGATTATATTTATATCATATGAAAACACCCATACAAATTACTGTTGTGCCAGTTTATAAGGTATATTGGTGATCTATGAGCTTACACAAGTAAATTATTGACATTGTTAAATCTACGGATGAGCGCAGACATAATGTCAAAGTGGAAAAACTATTGCATCAAGTACAATTCCACAACAAATGTTTGCTACACAATAACAACCAGAACTAATTTAATAGTTTGATTACTTGATGTATTGAAAGGCTTACTAAGTCTTTTTGTGCGCATGGACTAGGGTGTAACACCTTTATTGACTTCGCTATATTGAAAAGAAATGACTTGATGGGATTCGTAATTGACGCTTATTAAAATCAATACTGGAACACCAATTCGTGATATACTAAACATTAAATGGTGCTATGATAACAAAAACGTCGGGACTTGTGGAAGTTATGCCGGACTTTTGGTTGGTAACCTACTAGGCTACAAAAAAATCTAGGTACTGCAACATACACTATCATTAATTAGACACATGTACATTGTGAATCTCCTCGGTTTTTAACAAATTAAATTATAATTATATAGCAATAACAGAATGTCAAGTACACATTCATACGTGAAGTACACACCCACACGTCAAGTACACACCCACACGTCAAGTACGAATGCACGCATCAAGTACACCGTGTGGTCATATTGATCATTGATATTGATTTAGAAGCGTTAAAAAGACCCAGTGGCCTCAACTAGCTGAAATGGCTGTGTTTTTCACCCTGTCATAGTTGTGATTATGAATTATGAATCAAACTACATAGCTACACATATAGCACTTTTAATGAGCAAGTCCGATAATTCAAAAGTGATGTCAACTTTCATGAGGGTCATTTGTGTTGACCACAATTAGAAAAAACACATATAGTACTGTTATTTTGTAATAGAAATTGGAACAGTCAATAATTCTTTTTTTTTTACTATCTTCTAGATTTGCACCAAGTACGAATCCATAATATAAAAGGTCGTGGCATTTTAATATTCAGGATTGAGACAGGTATGGTACATTACTGTAAAGTACATATATTGTAGTAGTCACATCATACTTAATGGTGATTGACAGGTACTCTAGTATTCACGTGCCAGGCGTTGACACGACCTGTACTTTGAAAAAACTTACATATTTCAAATAAATGCACAATAATTAGTGTAGACCCATTAACAAAACGTCAAAACAGAACCCCCAATTTCAAGCAAGTGTTTCTAACGTGCCCTAAATGTCATTTATCACAAATGTAAAACGAAGTTACTGACAAGATCAATATATGTTTGGGTGGATTTGTATTTGACTGTGAAAAACATATATATATATATATATATATATATTGTAGGAAAAGTTATCAGGAAACCATAAAACATTAATAAATTCATCTTTAAAAAAATGCCTCCCTTTCTTTACCTCTAGGTACAGACAGCCACTGATATATACGTTTAATAATCAACAGGAAGTCGACATCATCTGTTTTACTGAGTGGAAACAGTTTCTAAATAGCTTCAAAACAGATAACGTAATCGTTCAATCGTATGCCATGTAATTTTTCTGTGGTGGAAACAAGTGTATTAAAATGAACAATAAACTATGCCAGCCTGATGCACGACAGGCATTAAAGAAAGCTAACAAGAGCGAAACAGATTGAGTGGACATGTCACATGTCACTTACTTGATCTCCAATGTCAGGTGGTTGTCCTTGTACTGCGACGCGGGTGATTCCAGGGAGATCAATCAAAGTCAAGTCAGGGACTCCGTATGATGTGATTTGTAGCGAGATCAACGTGTCGCTGATACCAACGTTCTGTCCAGCGATGACGTCTTGTGCTAAGCGTGGACAAACGTGGCGTGAGCACGAACAAACCAAGTGTCGCACGCATTGCAACAGAAGTTCGTTGTGCATCAACTCGAGCATGCGTTAAGGTAATTTCCATCACACACACACGCACGCACACAAACACACACACACACACACACACACACACAATCTACACTTCTTGCACAAGCCACTGTAAATACAATACAATTATGCACTAAATACGTTGTCATGACGTATGCACGCGAAGCTCGACGATCAATCTGGCTTTTCTGGATAACTCGACAAGGTGCAAACAACGACGCGGGTGTTTCCAGAGTGATCGGCTGCCTTGCTGGTCATTTCATGCAGATGCGTACAATTTGCAGATTCTAGCAACTAGTATATGGGAATAGGAAGGTGACACTCGGATGACACAGACAATAAGCGCATTTGGTTCCTTCCACTAGGTGTAAATAAGTAACATGTCGTGGCATAAACCCACTGACACCAAGAGCAGTCGTACGTTATTCCTATACATGGCTGTTTGGAGTATAACCTCACAAGTTATATCAAAACATGTCGAGACAGAACTTACCTTCGCGCACTTCAGCGTCAACTTTAGTGGGTCCTTCGATTGTTTTCTCCACGACAATATCTTCGTAGTCAAATTCTTCTACGTATTTGTATTTGATGACGCCGTTCCAATAACCGGGCGTGTCGTGCGACTTCAGTTGTAATGCCAAAGGACATCGAGTCACAATACCTGTGGTTGAACAGTTTAGTCACAGTTGAACGTACGGATGGGTATTTAAGATGTGGACAGCAAGAATCACATAATCAAATGTACACACACAGCGATAGGTGGAAGCACATAAATCAATATATGTAATAGGTAGGGAGGACGGGAGGGGAGGGAGGGAGGGAGGGAAGGAGGGGGAGGGGGAGGGAGGGAGTGAGGGAGGGAGATAAGGAGTGGGAGGGAAGGAGGGATGGAGGGAAGGGAGGTATTCATCAGACAATTCCTACTGTCTCTCCGATCCAGTCCTGTTAGATTAATGTTTCTTACACTGGTAAAGTTGGAAGTCAGTTGCAAAAAGTGGATTGAGACGTGATTGCTACCTGAGCCGCGGGGCAGCTGTACTCCTGAGATGGCTTCTAGCACGGAGCTCTTGCCCGCACTCTGGTCACCAATAACTGCTACTTCAGGCAGAGAAATGTCCTTGTCAAGTCCGAGCAGCCTCAGTTTGTCGATGAGGTCGATGAACGGACGTACGTTTTCTTCAAAAGCTTCTGACAGACACGGCACGTGTTGTGGCTCTTCCATTCTCGTAGCCTGCAGCAAGAACGAAACAAATAGTTTTGGCGCAGTCCACAAGTTATTTATTTCCGTTATTGTACACAATATAATGTCTTGCTTGTTAACTGGGAAACTACACTTGGAATGTCATTGTTATCTTTATACATTTCAGTTGCTATAATTCCAGCACCTACATTAATGTTTGCGTTCGAATATTTTTTATTTATGCTTAAGCTTTTAACATGTTGTTAGTTGTGCAGGTCTTAGTTGTACAATGACTAACACGCCATACCTCTAAAATAAATATCCAATTTTTATTACGCAGTCAAGAGAGCCGTAAATCGCACTTTCACGGTTCACTGACTGTAAGTAGCTGACTTAGAGAAATAAATTAACACACAACAATACATTGAGTCGACACTCGGCAGTCAATGACAGCAGCACGCTCAAACCACGTGAAATCTGATAATTTGCTACATATTAATTAGTATATATTACATGGTAACTGACTAGACGCGGTACACAATGCTGTCACACTATCCCTTTAAGTAACAATAAAATATATTTCCTCCCGGACAATCCTTCGAACATGTAATGCAACCTGCAGCACATGGACCATGTATATATATTGTAAAGATCAGTGTCTCTAATATATTACTCAGGAAACAACACAATACTATTCAGAATGCTTCCACAATTAATATAATGGTGTTCAGATATTTGATATAAGAGTTGATAAGGTGCGCTCGAATTACACTGCCTCACTGCAACACTGTTGTAATCGTCTGCAACCTGCGAAGCTATTACACGCACGCACGCACGTACGCACGTACGCACGCACGCAAGCACGCATGCTTGCATGCACGCAAGCAAGCACGAACGCACGAATGCACGCACGCACGCAAGCAAGCACGAATGCACGCACACACGCACACAAATAAATGTCCGTGCATTTTTTGCAACAGCTAATGCAGCACCCGTATGCGTTTAGATTATTTATGTGATTGCATAACCTGTTTTTTTTCAGTCAGGTCAGTTTTGCTTACGGATCAAGCTGACAACAACAAGGACTGGCATTTACCATTATGGCCATGATCTGTGATCAGTCTAGACATTTAATAACTCTATTCCAAGAGTGACAACATTAAATGACCGGTTCCGGTTTACTGTTCATCAAATACCATGGCATTCAATGTATAAACAACGTTTAAAGATCATATGCAAATATTCCAGAAATCGTGATATGTGATAACAAACAGTTGTATTAGTAGTTTGGAATGAATTAAAAAATAATGCTATTGGTTACTCTTCAATAAAAGCTAATTATATTAGTGGCAAAGAAGCCCCAAGCGGTTTGACATTTCGCTCGGCAATGTCCGTACGGAGTCGGCGTGTGATGTCAGTGTGGCCAAACGAACTTCAACAAACATTGTCATTCCACAGCAACGTAGAACATCTGCGTACGTTAAAAGCTTATATGTTGCAGTGGGGCAAAAAACAATGAATTTGGGGGTGACATCAGTTTCATTACTTGAAACACCATTAAAACACTGCAACATATATACATTTTAAATAATAACTAGCGTAGACAGAGCGGCACTTTGTGCTCTGTGCTACGACAAAATCGCGAAGCCAAAGGGCAAGCCAATTCAACGGCGAGACAGCTCTACACAATATAGTGTCTTGCTTGTTAACTGGGAAACTACACTTGGAATGTCATTGTTATCTTTATACATTTAAGTTGCTATAATTCCAGCACCTACATTAATGTTTGCGTTCGAATATTTTTAATTTATGCTTAAGCTTTTAACATGTCGTTAGTTGTGCAGGTCTTAGTTGTACAATGACTAACACGCCATACCTCTATAATAAATATCCAATTTTTATTACGCAGTCAAGAGAACCGTAAATCGCACTTTCACGGTTCACTGACTGTAAGTAGTTGACTTAGAGAAATAAATTAACACACAACAATACGTCGAGTCGACACTCGGCAGTCAATGACAGCAGCACGCTCAAACCACGTGAACTCTGATAATTTGCTACATATTAATTAGTATATATTACATAGTAACTGACTAGACGCGGTACACAATGCTGTCACACTATCCCTTTAAGTAACAATAAAATATATTTCCTCCCGGACAATCCTTCGAACATGTAATGCAACCTGCAGCACATGGACCATGTATATCTATTGTAAAGATCAGTGTCTGTAATATATTACTCAGGAAACAACACAATACTATTCAGAATGCTTCCACAATTAATATAATGGTGTTCAGATATTTGATATAAGAGTTGATAAGGTGCGCTCGAATTACACTGCCCCACTGCAACACTGTTGTAATCGTCTGCAACCTGCGAAGCTATTACACGCACGCACGCACGTACGCACGTACGCACGCACGCAAGCACGCATGCTTGCACGCACGCAAGCAAGCACGAACGCACGAATGCACGCACGCACGCAAGCAAGCACGAATGCACGCACACACGCACACAAATAAATTTCCGTGCATTTTTGCAACAGCTAATGCAGCGCCCGTATGCGTTTAGATTATTTATGTGATTGCATAACCTGTTTTTTTTCAGTCAGGTCAGTTTTGCTTACGGATCAAGCTTTGCCACTGACAACAACAAGGACTGGCATTTAACATTATGGCCATGATCTGTGATCAGTCTAGACATTTAATAACTCTATTCCAAGAGTGACAACATTAAATGACCGGTTCCGGTTTACTGTTCATCAAATACCATGGCATTCAATGTCTAAACAACGTTTAAAGATCATATGCAAATATTCCAGAACTCGTGATATGTGATAACAAACAGTTGTATTAGTAGTTTGGAATGAATTAACAAATAATGCTATTGGATACTCTTCAATAAAAGCTAATTATATTAGTGGCAAAGAAGCCACAAGCGATTTGACATTTCGCTCGGCAATGTCCGTACGGAGTCGGCGTGTGATGTCAGTGGGGCCAAACGAACTTCAACAAACATTGTCATTCCACAGCAACGTAGAACATCTGCGTACGTTAAAAGCTTATATGTTGCAGTGGGGCAAAAAAACAATGAATTTATGTTATTTTTGAGGTTTTTGATCCCGGGCATTTGTTTACTGCGGCGTGAATCCGCTTTTGTGACTGTGACCGCGTTGTTGACTGTGACCGCGTTGTTGACTGTGACGGCGTTGTTGACTGTGACCGCGTTGTTGACTGTGACCGCGTTGTTNTGCAGTGGGGCAAAAAACAATGAATTTGGGTGTGACATCAGTTTCATTACTTGAAACACCATTAAAACACTGCAACATATATACATTTTGAATAATAACTAGCGTAGACAGAGCGGCACTTTGTGCTCTGTGCTACGACAAAATCGCGAAGCCAAAGGGCAAGCCAATTCAACGGCGAGACAGCTCTACTCAAAAGTTAGATCGACACAGTGTTAAACATTGCATATATAAAAAATATTTCTGCAGTAAAATCATACAGTGTCCACGTATTTCCCCATGTGTTCCAATATTCCTAATCAAACAACCGAGTACATCGCAAAGACAAAGACACGTATAGGCCGCTGTTCCAACTTCCAAGTCTAGGCTAGGGCTAGGCTAGACTCGTTCGACGACTGTGTCTACTAGCTTGTACAAATTAAACATGTAATTTAAAAACAGTTTAATAAACAAATATGCATGGTACTACCAAAACTACACTATTGTAAATACATTTACATTTATGTTATTTTTGAGGTTTTTGATCCCGGGCATTTGTTTACTGCGGCGTGAATCCGCTTTTGTGACTGTGACCGCGTTGTTGACTGGTACATGTAAGGAATGACTTGAGCCATCAACGGCGAGACAGCTCTACTCAAAAGTTAGATCGACACAGTGTTAAATATTGCATATATAAAAAATATTTCTGCAGTAAAATCATACAGTGTCCACGTATTTTCCCATGTGTTCCAATATTCCTAATCAAACAACCGAGTACATCGCAAAGACAAAGACACGTATAGGCCGCTGTTCCAACTTCCAAGTCTAGGCTAGGGCTAGGCTAGACTCGTTCGACGCTTTTGTGACTGTGACCGCGTTGTTGACTGTGACCGCGTTGTTGACTGGTACATGTAAGGAATGACTTGAGCCGATAAGTTTATGTCAGTTGCACCGCCAGGATCGCCGTAGCTCGACATTTTGCGTGGTCTAAATCTTGCTAAACGCTAAGTGCCTATATGAGCCGGCGTAGGCGAAGTTGGTTTGTTTGGCCAAAATGATGTCACGCGGCCTGACATCTACCGGCAAAAATCCACAAACTAGTTTCGGAAAGTGCCTTCGAGAATTTAGGAATATCATCATACAATGTATAAATGCTTGCAGGCACATATACTCGTGACATTTTGATCGTTATTCCCTACGTCCCTATTTCCTAAACCAACCAGCAAAGAAAACATTATAACAAAGAGATCCATTGAATTGACCACCCGGTCCAATATAACGTAAAAGGTGGTCCAGTATAGACGAATGGTCGTCTATATTAGACCGGTATGCCATAATAAACATTTTTTTCTCCCAAATGTCTGTTCGAATAGTTGCCATATTGTACCTATTGGTGCCTATTGGTACCTATTGGTGCCTATCACTGACAAGTTTCAAATGAAATAGTGGACAGCGCAACATTGATAGTTTCCTTTGATATATCGGGCCATGTTCATAAGTGGTCCAATATATCCGACCTTCCCCTACCTACCTACCTACATACATACATACATACATACATACATACATACATACATACATACATACAAAAGCAATGCAAAGTAGTATCGATTGCCTTGGCCTATTTAGTCTTCATAAACTAATTCTCACCTGGTCTCCATTAGGCAAAGGCACCTCTTCAACAAGTTCCGGCTGTTGCTGAAAGTTGAGTTGTATACTCGGTGCGGTGGCTTCGGTCATGGCCGTTGCTCCACTCGTATTGTTATGGCCGCGTCTCTTGTGTTTGGGCATTGCTGCTTCGACTGAAACAGAATCGTTGTCTGCACGCTTTATATCAGTAAGCAGTGCAGATTGACATTGAGCAACAAAAGGTCGATTCAAGACCAACGTAGTTTTGTTTTCCTGGAAATGTATGACTGTTTTCTGGAAACAAGAATAGCGAGTCTTCCGATGATTAGTTTACAGCGGGTGTCTTTATGTATGCAGTCCCAAACAAACTGCCTGTTATTGTTCACTAATGCATGAACAATAACAGGTTTGCCCAATAAAACGATAAAATCAATAGCGCATTCAGAAAATCGCCATATGCTGGGCTAGCAGCTAAACATTTATCACGGCCGCTGATTGGTTGCTCGGTCGTCAGTCAGCCAATAAAAATGCGTTTTGCATCGGAAACGTGTTTCTTTCTTATTGTCAAGCGGCACTGGACGACCGAATTAACTGTTGACCAACCAAATGTAAGCTCTCTCAGCTCTAGTATNGACCGACGTAGTTTTGTTTTCCTGGAAATGTATGACTGTTTTCTGGAAACCAGAATAGCGAGTCTTCCGATGATTAGTTTACAGCGGGTGTCTTTATGTACGCAGTCCCAAACAAACTGCCTGTTATTGTTCACTAATGCATGAACAATAACAGGTTTGCCCAATAAAACGATAAAATCAATAGCGCATTCAGAAAATCGCCATATGCTGGGCTAGCAGCTAAACATTTATCACGGCCGCTGATTGGTTGCTCGGTCGTCAGTCAGCCAATAAAAATGCGTTTTGCATCGGAAACGTGTTTCTTTCTTATTGTCAAGCGGCACTGGACGACCGAATTAACTGTTGACCAACCAAATGTAAGCTCTCTCAGCTCTAGTATCAGCTTCAATGGCGGTTCACAAATGGGTTTGTTTAACAAGATTTAACAAGTATTGCCATCGATGCCAAAGGCCCAGATGGCAAGTGGACAAGGAAGCCATTGGCTTATCGAGAGTCCAACAATGTTCGTCTACGTGTAACCCGCCCTCGTGAGATATGTGTCAACCTTGTTTCTAAACACATCCACGCTGCTAGCAATTACACAATCTGTAGACAATTTGTTCCATTCATTTATTTTCCTCTGTGAGAACGAGTACTTCCTGATGTCCAATCTACTAATTGTACCCCATGTTCTCTAGTTCTACTATCTTTCTTGGGTGAGAAAATCATTTCTATTACAATTTCTATTACATTCCCATTCAATATCTTAGAAATTTTAATCTAATCTCCTGATATTCTGATAATTCCTGATATCCAATCTAATTTTTCTTCATATTCTCTAGTTCTACTATCTTTCTTGAGTGAGAAAAACATATTTCTATCAATATTTTCATACCCATTCAATATCTTCAATCTGATCTCCTCTTAACCTCCTTGTCTCTATGTGTTCTTCATAACTAAGGTCTATCAGTTCTAGAATAATTTTAGTTGCTCTCCTCTGTATTCGTTCAAGCTTATGTATATCTTTCTCATGATATGGTCTCCACGCGTGTATACAGTATTCTAAATGAAGTCTAACTGTTGTTTTATACAGATATATAATTAACTTTTTTCCTTGTACGTTATGTTTCTCCTAATCAACCCAAGAATTTGATTATCCTTTGAAGTTGCAGTACCCCGCAATACCACACTGTTCTGAAACTTTCATATCAGCACTTATTGTTATTCCTAAGTCCTTTTCTTTTACAGTAGCACCTAGAACAGGATCTCCCATATCATAGTTTACATCCAATTTCCCATGTCCTGTATGTAGGGATTTACATTTGCCAAAATTGAATAACATCTGCCTTTTGTCAGGCCATTTAACTAGTTTGTCTATACAGCTTTGTAGATGTTGTTTATCACCATCAGTGTTAACCCTTTTAAACACTTTTGCGTCATCCACAAATTTCAGTACGTTGCTTGTTATATTGTCGTTCAAGTCATTAATATATATATTAAGAATAATAAAGGTCTTAATACTAATCCTTGTGGTATCCCACTCAAAACTGATTTCCAGTTTAAAACCTCTCCATCTACTACAACACGCTGTCTTGTGTCAATTAGCCATCCCCGATACACTGTGCTTTTAATTTAAGTAGTGATCTTTGATGTGGCACTTTGTCAAAAGCTTTTTGTAAATCTAAGTAGAAAATATCTACTGGCGATCCCTCGTCTATCCACTTAGTGATTTCTCTTAGTGGGATTCGTAAAATTAAGTAATGCACATGTGTTGTGCCTTCGAGACGCACCGATATTGTAGTTGTTTTGGCAAAATTTCAGGGGCCAGACGGACTCTCAGATTCGGAATTCTTGGGGCCCACGGACACCCGCTAAATTCGAACACTGTAAATGCATTTCATTTTTTACACTGGTGAGACTATCACCAATATCTTGTTTCGTATTTCAACGATAATTTTAACTTTGTAGGTTTCGACAGCTTTCAGCTGTCTTCGTCACACTGACTACCGCTAGATGGCGACACGATAGTCAATGTACGCAGATGATTTCATTGGTGTGGTCTTGTCACGCTAAATTTGGTCCGGAGCCAGATTCGGTGCGGGGGACTAGTTTTAACATCCACGGTTGGTCCCCTTGAATTAAATTAATCCACATATCAATGTTGACTGTCACAAGTAGTTCATTGACTTCAAATTAAAAAAAAAACTGTTTAATGCATGACAAATGAAACAGCAAGTACTAGACATAAATGTACATAGTTACAAAGATTAACCGATACAACCTCTATATCAGTAACATTGGTTACTAATCACCAGCACACACTCCTACAAGCCACACATGAACGTAAATGTAAAACGAATGTAGCTTGGCGTAAATGTACAAAGGCCCACATTGAAAATTAGAAACGTGAGCTTGATAAGTTGATATCAGTTGTACTCTGATTTGTATAATACTGTTGTAAATAGTTGCATTGTTGCCTCAGATATGTGTGTGACACTGTCGCGCAATGGTCGTGTAATAATTAATGCCATTGGACTATAATAGCCAGTTAATGTGTTTAATTTACCGAATGTATATCGTATACATCACATACATATTCAATTTCATAATCATCAAAACAAAGAAAATAAATAATAACCAACTCCTCGCTACACTGCGAGTATAACTTAAAGAAAAATGTATTAACAATGAAAACAATTCACATTATTGCTCGAACGCAGGTCAACTGTCGCTCGATAACGATTCACCTATCACTTGAATATCGTCCACACACTACTTGTGTCACTGGTTCCCAGACAGTCCATCTTTTCCTGTCGCTGAACCGACCACGCCCTCACTCGACGCTCCAGCTCGCCCTCTGCTGCGTGTAAGTCTATCGGCTATACAGCCCACGCTGGTTGCCAGTCGTTATATCCCGCGCTGGTTGCCAGTCGTTATATCCCAAGCTGGTTGCCAGTCGCTTCTGGCATTGTTCAAATTGTGTTGCGTCATGCAGCTTTTACCGACCCATAATTTCAGTATTGCAGAATAGTTGCCTTCTCACAACTTATCTCTGCCCGTCCCTTAACTATTGCAGTCGCCTTCTCGCGAACTACAATCCACGACCGTCTCTTTACTATTGCAGCCGCCTTCTCGCGAACTACAATCGACCGACCGTCTCTTAACTATTGCAGCCGCCTTCTCGCGAACTACAATCGATCGACCGTCTCTTTACTATTGCAGCCTCCTTCTCGCGAACTACAATCGACCGACCGTCTCTTAACTATTGCAGCCGCCTTCTCGCGAAATACAATCGATCGACCGTCTCTTAACTATTGCAGCCGCCTTCTCGCGAACTACAATCGACGACCGTCTCTTTACTATTGCAGCCGCCTTCTCGCGAACTACAATCGACCGACCGTGTCTTAACTATTGCAGCCGCCTTCTCGCGAACTACAATCGATCGACCCCGGTTAGAACAGTCCCCAGCGTATATATATAGTCTACCAGACAACGATACGCTTCAGTAAACATTACCGGCCTGTTACCTAACATCATGCCCATTGCTAGGACTACTGCCTAGCCTGACTCGACAATAACTATATAACCCTTGTTACGTAAGTTAGCGTACTTTACCGCGACTGCAGCACAACTACAAAATAAATGTACAATATACAAACTGTCACAACAACTGTCATAAAATAAATGTATAATATACACATTATCATAATGTGCTTGTCAAAGACAAGTCTCAAGAAAGGAAGCGGCAAGTTGGAACGAACATGTACAGGCTCAACAAGATACTTCCTTGTGCTGATATTTGTGTGTAATTATTATTAATATACCGAACTTATAAAACGCTCTTTTCACGCATAAAAGCCTGCTCAAAAGCGCTGTACACAATGAATATAATAATCATAGACAGTAAAAACAAAGCATAAAAACGATAACATGATAGAAAAATGAAATATTATTGAATACTTGATATAATAAGATGAATGTGTATATACTGTTTTAAAAAATGTAATAAAAAAGAAAAACTGACAAGAAAGGGTTAAGCACCAAAAATGAGCCAGGAACAAATGTGTTTTTAGCAGCTACTTGAAAGTGTTCAGTGTTTGTGCTTCACCAATGTGAGCCGGGAGCGCATTCCACAACTTAGCTGCTGAACACTGGAATTTTCTGTCGCCGTAAGTAACTGATCTAGCCCTTGGAACTTCTAGTGTCACTGAATCCATGGATCGTAGCGTTCTTCTTGGTTGGTACACATTCAGCATGTCCGATATATATCCTGGAGCCTGTCCATGTAGGGCTTCATATGTGTGCACCGGGATTTTGAATTGCACACGATAGTTAACAGGTAAACAGTGCAGGTGTTTCAAGACAGGTGTGATGTGGCTGTAGCGTGATGTTCTGGTTACAATCCGTGCCGCGGTGTTCTGCACACGTTGTAACTTGTTAATTGATGTCTGGTGCAGTCCACTGAGCAGAGCATTACAATAGTCTAGACGTGATGCTACAAGCCCATTGACTAATGATTGAGTGGCAACGTTTGTGAGATAACGCTTCATGTGCCCAATGTTGCGGAGCTGATAGTATCCAGACCTACAGACACTGTTCATTGTTTGCTCTGAGATCGTTGTCAAGACGGAGAACCACGAGTGCTCTGTTCATTGTTTGCTCTGAGATCGTTGTCAGGATAGTATCCAGACCTACATACACTGTTCAAATGTTGCTCCATGTTCATGGCCGAGTCGAAGATAACACCCAGGTTTTTTACACTGTTCACTGATGTAATGTCAGTGTCGCCAACACGCACATCATTTTCTATCTGCATGGCATTATGTTTGGATGTGAACAACACAACCTCAGTCTTTTCACTGTTCAGCGCATCCATCTTTTAATGTCCTTGAGGCACCTCTCAATTAGTTCCAGGGAATCTGTTTGGGCTGCACCATCTTTCGGCTTGAACGAGATGTAGAACTGGGTGTCATCCGCATAGAAGAGATAACACAGTCCATATTTGGGTATTATTATTTATAAGAAACTGACTTTCAATGAAATCACAGCAACGTCTCTTTTTACTTAGAAAACTCAAAAGCTTTGAAGTCAGTCCACATGTCCTTGAACTTGTGTACAGAGGTCTTGTTGAGAGTATCTTGTCATTCAACATCATAGCGTGGTTTGGACATCTTACTGTCAAACAAATGACAAAACTGGTCCGTGCTGTTAACACATCTAGTAAACCCATTGGTCAGCAACAGCGACAGCTGTCTACTCTGTATGACTCTGTCTACTCTGTATGACTCTGCACTTGCCAGGAAGGAATTTCACATTCTCACTGGTCCTGCCCATCCACTTAACTTAGCATTTCAAAAACTTCCCTTGCACGAAAAAATGTATATTATAAGTCATTTGTACCTACTGCTGTTTTTGTCCTGAATGCTGCACTCAATTGACGTGTCAGATGAGCTGCTGTTTGTGTGTGTGGAGGTGGTGGTGGAGACAATGCAGGTATTGTAGCACTGGTGCCCTCCTGTGATGTTCTGGGATAAACGTGAGCTTGATAATTTTTAGTCCCCCTTGTATGCTCTGTAAACATTTAGATTTCGCCTAGTCTCTGTTTATGTTGTATAGCTAGTTTTCTTTTTAACATATTTTATGTGTTATTTATAGATATTGTAGTCGTAAACTTCACAATATGTGTTTAAACTTTACAACATGTCTATGCAATAATATTGGGACTATGTGTATTTGTTCAAGAAGTCAGACACAACGGTCGATTCTCCAAGAAGATGAATTTGACCGAAGTTGTGGAAAGCAAAGGACATTTCACTGACAACTTCATAGAAAGCATAGCTGAGCTCCGGGAGGACTGTCACCGGGTCACCACCCAACAAACACAAGTTCGCACACTGATTATATCCATGGCAGATAAGAAAGGGGCATCAGGCCAGATGGATTATGCCGAAAATTGGTCCTGTAAATACCAGAAAGAAATTTCTGCTGTTTATTATAACAAGTACCAGGTGACGATTAACCCAATGGTGGTACACAACAAATAGGATGGCAAACGGTCCTGCAAAAGCATCAGGCGTCATCTAGTACTCCGTGCCGACAAAGTTTGCGTTCATCAAACAATTGGTGAAGAAATTAAGACCAGTCCTCACAGAACTGTCGAAATTGCACTTTGTGACAGATTTCCCCATGTCGCAATACAGAAACCGTACAATATGTTCCCTTGTTGCAAAATGCCCTGCACCATTTGGCCTTCAAGCTTCGTGGACCTGGTTGGAGGCTGACCACGGGAAAGGTCCTTGGGACGGTGTGGATCTCCCGAGGATTTTAGCGCAATACAAGTATTTTATAGATTATATTATTATTAATAATAAACAAGAAGGCGAACAACCTGGTGAAGGCCGGCAGGAGAATAACCAGCAACCAGGAGTTCTGCCAGGCAATCCGTTGTAGCACAACAAATATGACCATCCTGAAAGTCAGCGACGAAGCTATGCAAACTTGCAAGGATGACATTGATACATGATATGTGCCAGCAGTCCGTGGCATAATTACCGGCTACGCCGTTGTCCCAGGACCAGTCCTGAAGATCCGCGCTACACCCTGCTTCAAGAAACGGTACAATGGCGAGGGCGTAATGTTCCTTCTAACATGTCCCGGCTGGGTGAGAACGAAACTGGCGATGGAGCAATAAGAGAAGAGGGATAACAGAGAGACGTGGTTGAGAAGACGGATGGCACTATGCAATCAGTTCTTATGTGCAGTATTTGTGTGACACTGTGATCAAACACATTGGATAGTAACTGTAATAAAACACGTCCGTGAAATAATTGCCGCAGTCCACGGCATAACTGCGGTCCGAAGATGAGACGAAGGACAATGACAGATGAGACGAGGGACAATGACAGATGAGACGAGGGACAATGACAGATGTGGTTGAGAAANGGAGCAATACGAGAAGAGGGATAACAGAGAGACGTGGTTGAGAAGACGGATAGCACTATGCAATCAGTTCTTATGTGCAGTATTTGTGTGACACTGTGATCAAACACATTGGATAGTAACTGTAATAAAACACGTCCGTGAAAATAATTGCCGCAGTCCACGGCATAACTGCGGTCCGAAGATGAGACGAAGGACAATGACAGATGAGACGAGGGACAATGACAGATGTGGTTGAGAAAGGGATGACAAGGTTTGATAATTTCTGCGGTTATTTCATACGATACTATATAGTCAAACACATTGAATCATCATAAGCTTAATAAAGCACGTTTCACTATTGAAACATGACTATTTTACACATGAATGTACTTTGCCTTCCGCGGTTTCTTAGCCAACACCACCAAGATGTGTGTAAAATGCACAAGGTAACATCAATGATTGGTACACGTATGTATGTATCAAGGTAACATCAATGATTGGTACACGTATGTATGTATCAAGGTAACATCAATGATTGGTACACGT
>SDWI01002255.1:26185-43548 GCA_009193005.1 Lamellibrachia luymesi
TATATATATATATATATATATATATACTAACGTATGGGTCAGAGATAAATAAAGGGCTAAAGAAAAAATGTCTGCTATGCTTCAGTTAGATCTGGTTAAGTAAGGCTAAGCGGGCTATGTACGCCCATAGGGAAAGAAGACCAGCAAGTCTGGTACTTAGCAGCAGAGAACGAGAACTACCAGAAAAAGAAAGAAGAGTTAGAAAAAAAACTGGATGGATTTAAAACGTGAAGCATTGGAAAGATGGTGGACTCGAAGAGGCTGGAGAGATTGCAAGGAGACGACAACGGTCTAACTGAGGCTGTGGCTACACAGGAAGAAAGAACTTACCGATGCAGTTTCATTTGCAGTAGCAATATTGTCGTTTTTTCTCTCCACAATTTATCGTTATATACAGTGTTCGTTCGTTATGCAATCGTTCGTGTATCAATGGTCTGTGTGTACGTTACTGCAGAGAGGAGAAATCATAGAGGTCAGCAGATGTGGCAGTTCATTCTCGAAATGCTCAGCAACGACACGTACAACCCAGACCTGATCACGTGGGTAGACCGTGACGCGGGCGTCTTCAAGTTCGTACAGTCAAAGCGTGTGGCGCAACTGTGGAACAAGAAGCGAGGCGGAGCGAACACATTCGAACACTTCAGTCGCAGTATGAGGTAAATACACGACATGTTTTTTTATATACATCTTGTTTCAAAGTTAAAGTAGTGTAACTGTCGCGTTGGTTTAGGTGGCGTGTAACAGGCGCTGCTCTGGTTATTTTACAACCACAACAATTGTAACTTCAAAATTCCCTCCTCGACTGATTTATTCGTCGCTAATCAGGTTCGTCGATGTTGAAACGTGTTTGAATAGATAAACGAAATGATATGCACAATCTGCTCAATAAAAGAGAGTGCACTTTGTACATCATCGACATAATTGACTGTGATCGTTAAGTCTAGAAAGTGTGTATAGCATTATCTTACAGTATATAGACCCGGATCGGACTAAAGTGTTTGCCGAATGTTGGCCCGATCCGGTGAAATAATAAATACTGATTAATTTATCCGATGATTTCACCAAAACTAAATAAACAAATTGTACACACGAGTTAACATGTCGTGGTGGATTCTAGATTGGTTAAGTTGTTCGCGAAATGAGGCGAATAACAAACTCGAATTGAGGAAGTACCCTTAAATTAAAAAACGCCGCTACATTAACAATACGTGTTGATACAGTAACGCTTCGGTAGTTATGCTGCGTTGGCAACTTGGGGGATTTTTCGGAAATGGGTCACATAACAACTGAATAGGCGACTTGGGGGATTTTTCGGAAATGGGTCACATAACAACTGAATAGGCGACTTGGGGGATTTTTCGGAAATGGATCAAATAAATGAATGGCGACTTGGGGGATTTTTCGGAAATGTATCACATAAAAGCTGAATGGCGGGAGTACTGGATATTACATTGAGTCAATAACGTACCCCGGGCTATGTATGTCGGCGTGGGGGCATTGCATAACTCAGTGTATATACAAAGCCATGTAGTCGAACACATGACAAGCAGTACTGTTTTGGAAAACGTTCACAAATATGAATGTTTCTCGTGAGGTTAATCCCCGATTAAGAATGGAAATAACCATACTATTTTATTATACATCATAAATCGCTTGTTTGTTGAGTTCATGTCTGTGAACCGATTTAAACTAATTCCCATTCGTTGTCGTACAGTCGATAAGCACCCGAACGTAAGATCGGTTTGTACTTTGTTGTAGACATTACTACAAGAAGGGCATCATGAGCCGGATACCCAACAAGAGACTCGTCTACAAATTCGAGGCGAATGCGACTGACTGGGTCCGTTTGGTCGAACATTCCAATTGAACCTATTCAAGACATCCAGGCACTACGATAGACTGACATTTCTACGTCTCGGGTGATTACGGCAAACAAGTTGCAAGATAATGTGAAAGTGGGACATTGTGTCAGTTGGTCCATATGCTGACACCATTAAACGGACATAGAGAGCAATGTTTATTTGTGAGCGTATAATTACAGTATAATGTATTTTAATATTTCATGGTCATGTTTATATGTGTTTCATTTTATACGAAGACCAATCATGATGGAATTTTATANATATATATATATATATATATATATATATATATATATATATATTAAAATCACATACTTTTTTCAACTATACGTTAATGTTATTATTATTATTACTTATATTTCACTATTTCAACTTATGCACTAGCTATATATGCATATATGTAGATAAATATGCATATGTACAAATGCGTGTCCTTGTTTGCGCGCGCGGGTGTACGTGTCTATGTAAGTATGTATGTAAGTACGTATGTACGTATGAATGTATATGTGTATGTATGTATGCGTGTATGTAAGTATGTATGTATGTATACACACATCTTATGATGTGACTATTACTAGTTCCTTTGTTGTCGGCACTGACGCCGCAGTGTCAGTCAGTAATGTTTGTCACAGTAAAGGCGGACACAAGTTGACGTCGTGGTACAGCGCACTTTGTTGTCGGCACTGACGCCGCAGTGTCAGTCAGTAATGTTTGTCACAGTAAAGGCGGACACAAGTTGACGTCGTGGTACAGCGCACTTCTGTGTCATTTCCGAATAATGCCACACTTCGGTAAGCTTCACTTGACAGTATGACCCCGTCACACATTGATAAAGATCTGTAACCCTTCTGTGTCAACCCATACAGTAGCATTTACATATTCGCACAGAGCGTGCCAGGGAGTGGTATGGTGGTGGTGGGGGGGGGGGTCAAGGCCCTCGAACTAAGGGAGGGTGCCAAGGCCCGCGTAATAAATGATAAAATGTCAGTCTATTACGAAATATAGCCACGGATGCATTCTGCAGCGCCGCGCATTGAACTGTTACGGAACAACAACTGTTGTTTTAAATTGTGTAACCATTCACGGCGCGTCGCTGGAATACAGTCTGACATCTTGGAAATTCATGGGGAAAAATATTAACATGACACCATGGAGTTGTTAGAAAAACACAAAGCTTTAACATAGTTATCGGAGATAAATGTTTTAAAACATAAAGAGAGGAAGGGCACTGAAGAATGGAATGCCACTAATGAGTGGAAGGCCACTGAAGAGAAGAAGACAACAAAATAATGGAAGGCCACTAAAAAGAGGAATGTCACTGAAAAGAGGAAAGCCATTGAAGAGAGGAAGGCAACTAAAGAGAAGAAGTCCACTGAAGTGAGGAAGACCACTAAAGGGAGGAAGGCAACTGAAGAGAGGAAGGCAATTGAAGTGAGGAAGACCACTAAAGGGAGGAAGGCCAATGAAGAGAGGAAAGCCATTGAAGAGAGGAAGACCACTAAAGGGAGGAAGGCCACTGAAAAGAGGAAAACCATTGAAGAGAGGAAGGCAACTAAAGAGAAGAAGTCCACTGAAGTGAGGAAGACCACTAAAGAGAGGAAAGCCACCGAAGTGAGGAAGACCACTAAAGAGAGGAAGGCTACTAAAGAGAGGACGGCAACTAAAGAGAGATAAACCACTAAAGAGAGGAAGGCCACTAAAGAGAGGAAGGCAACTGAAGTGAGGAAGCCTACTAAAGAGAAGAAGGCCACTAAAGAGAGGAAGGCAACTAAAGAGAGAAAAAGCCACTAAAGAGAGGAAGGCCACTAAAGAGAGGAAGGCAACTGAAGTGAGGAAGACCACTAAAGGGAGGAAGGCCACTAAAGAGAGGAACGCCACTGAAGTGAGGAAGACCACTAAAGGGAGGAAGGCTACTAAAGAGAGGAAGGCCACTGAAGTGAGGAAGACCACTAAAGGGAGGAAGGCCACTAAAGAGAGGAAGGCAACTAAAGAGAGAAAAAACACTAAAGAGAGGAAGGCCACTAAAGAGAGGAAGGCAACTGAAGTGAGGAAGATCACTAAAGGGAGGAAGGCCACTAAAGAGAGGAAGGCCACTAAAGAGAGGAAGGCAACTGAAGGGAGGAAGACCACTAAAGGGAGGAAGGCCACTAAAGAGAGGAAGGCCACTGAAGTGAGGAAGACCACTAAAAGGAAGAAGGCCACTAAAAAGAGGAAGGCCATTAAAGAGTGGAAGGCAACTAAAGAGAGGAAGGCTACTGAAGAGAGGAAGGCCACTAAGGAGAAGAAGGCTAATAAAAAGAGGAAGGCCATTGAAGTGAGGAAGACCACTAAAGGGAGGAAGGCCACTAAAGAGAGGAAGGCCACTAAAGAGAGGAAGACCACTGAAGAGACGAAGGCCACCGAAGAGAGGAGGGCAAATAAAGAGAGGAAGGCAATTGAAGAGAGGAAGGCCACTAAAAAGAGGATGGATACTAAAGAGAGGAAGGCCACTAAAGATAAGAAGGCCACTGAAGAGAGGAAGGCAAATAAAGAGAGGAAGGCTACTGAAGAGAAGAAGGCAACTAAAGAGAAGAAGGCCAGTGGAGAGAGATGTCGCGCACCACTATGCCTGGAAGGGTATGATTACACCAAAGAAATGAGAAATTCGTCGTTTATGTCAACTGCGGTCAAACCGACCTCGATCACAGCTTATTTGGTCAACCTTTGAAATGTAACAACAGCAACAATAATAATAATAATTATTATTATAATGATGAATATTATTAGATAAAAGAACATTTGAATAGCATTAAATATCTAAAGAAATCTCCCTTACAGCGAAATAAAATTCATGGTTTTCGGTTACTAAAACATAACCATTTGTAACTACAATTAAGAATATCACGCCAGCGGTTTACTGGGGAAACCTAGTTGAATACACAACGCCTTAATTTCATGGGTCATACTGTTAGTGTATGCGGTATTCTGGCAATATTCGCTCGCCAAGCGAAAATATGGTCGTATACACCTATCCATATTCTTGCCAATAGGATATACAGATGTTGGCATTTGTTTGCTAAACAAATCTTCTTTCTGGCAAAGCAACACGTTTGTTTGAGACTTTTTATTTGTTCTGTGTATGCCGGACTCCCTTAATACGTCACTTTAGTCTAGGTCACCCTGATTTCATAAAACTGCGCATGCGCTTAGTGGTCGCGCTGGTTAATATGTCCTCGGTCATTCGAAGAAATGATCGGATGCTGCAAATTTTAGACACGTTCTGAGTAAACCACTGGCTTGATATGCTTGATTTTAGTTGATGTGATGTTATCTCTTTTAGGTGCATAGCCCCAAAACCACGACTTGTTTTCACTTTTAAATGCTATTGTCATCAAGTCAAAGGTATGTTAACCACTTTTCTAAAAAATAAACGTCTTAGTTGGCTAGGTCGATGTGACATCGCCGAAAAGGCAGATGTTTACGGCATAAACAACAAGCGCTGAACGTCCAGTCCAAAGGATCGCCCAAAGCGTTTGTACGTAACCCCCTCGCAGACCTGTTCATTGATGCACACCGACTCGACGTGTCTGGGAAGCTGACGTAAACGTTTGTACGTAACCCCCTCGCAGACCTGTTCCCTGATGCACACCGACTCGACGTGTCTGGGAAGCAGACGTAAACGAAATAATATTTTTGCAATGGATGAAAATGAAATGAATGAAATCCAAGGAATACAGGTTTGTTGCATAAATTCTATTTTTAGACAGTGTCCGGTCTTGGTGGGCCACTTTCGACTTCGGATCTTCGATAACCACCACGTGCGTGACCAATGAGACTAAGTCTTCATTAATTATAACTATGCTACCAAGTAGTTTGTGACTATGTATGTATGTCTGTACGATAGCAAAATTAAACATTTCTTCGGGGGTCGTGATATTACGTATATGGGTGCTGGACGTAGACTACGTAACTCAGAACAATGGAAGTTCTTTGTTACGCACCATTGTTTGCAACACTATGCGTGCTTGCTAGGATTATTCCATGGACATATATTTATATTTAAATATTTATTTATTTAAATATAAGTCCATGATTATTCCAAGTTACATTATCTACGCCAAACGGCACGAACGTTTCGTTGAACCGGAAGTTGTACATGATTTTGGTTGTCATTGCCATTAGCATTGCCCTACCAACACTTGCACGGAGTCACGAGCTCCTGCAGGTTTTAGGGTCTCTTCCGAAAGACACGAACGAAGTTTCAAACGGTATCAGATGGACTCGTACCGCGGTCCTCTCGACTGACAGTCTGGCGCTCTAACCGCCGAGCCACCGAGCCCCGATTAAGTGGTGGTCTTAATATCAAAATATTAGCTGGGTGATTCAACACTAAGGCTTATGCCTTGTGAACTGGACTAACAGTGTATTGAGTGCGATACTTTATCGTGTGCGGCGTATTCACTTTGATACTGTATAGGCGTATCCTATGCTGTGCATTCACTATGATACAGTCCCGGCGTATTGTTTGCAGTGTATTGAATGTGGTCCTGTCCTGGCGATCCTGATTTCATTTTGTCGTCAATGTAGTGGAAACAATGTCCCCTACCAACACACTCGACATCTATCAAGACTCTTGACGTCTATCGACAATGCCCCTACCAAGGCACTCGATATCTATTGACAATGTCCCTACCAAGACACTTGACATCTATCGACAATGTCCCCTACCAAGACACTTGACATCCATCGACAATGTCCCCTGCCAAGACACTCGACACCCATCGATAATGTCCCTACCAAGACACTTGACATCCATCGACAATGTCCCTACCAAGACAGTTGACATCCATCGACAATGTCAGCTACCAATACACTCGACATCTATCAACAATGTCCCCTACCAAGAACCTTGACATCCATCGACAATGTCCCCTACCAAGACACTCGACATCTATCGACAATGTCCCAACCAAGACACTGGACATATATCGACAATGTCCCTACAAAGACACTTGACATCTATCGACAATGCCCCTACCAAGATACTTGACATCTATCGACAATGTCCCCTACCAAATCACTCGACATTCATCGACAATGTCCCCTACCAAGACACTCGACATCCATCGACAATGTACCCTACCAGGACACTCGACATCCCTCAACAATGTCCCCTACCAAGACACTGGACATACATCGACAATGTCCCCTACCAAGACACTCGACATCCATCGACAATGTCCCCTACCATAGCGATAGCGATCCCAGGACAGGATCCCCGAAAAATTGCCCCACTTTATATACTCCACCTATCCCAGCCCACCAATATTTTGAATCCAAGGACAGTATCTTCAATATGAAAACTTAATTTCTCCCGTACACCGTTCCCACGAATAACCCTGAGACATATTCCCTTGGAGGATATGCATGAAGCAATGTTTTCGGTGATGCATTTATTCACACAACTAAACATTGGCATTTACAAACTATCACTCTACTTGAGGCATTATCAACCTATTTCTGACATTTGCAATTGCGCACCATTCAAACAGTTTGGTTATGCTTCGTGCGTACCGACCTGGTTATGCTTCGTGCGTACCGACCTGGTTATGCTTCATGCGTACCGACCTGGTTATACTTGTACGTCGTACCGACCTGGTTATACTTGTACGTCGTTTTTCTCCTGGTATTTCCCGAGGTGATAATATCCGAGCGGCCGTCAAAACAAGATTAGTATCGCCCCGTGGCAAACATATCGATGAATGACATAGCCGTGTTGCAGTTCGTCAATGAGTCATACGCAGATAAGTTCGGTGTTCGCCCAACATAAATGGTCTGGGTGGACAGGCGGTGACTAGGTACTTCTCGGTTCATCTGCCAGCGACAACAAACACAGTACTCAATTAGACAAATAACATCGTAGTTGAGCAATGCAGGATTTAACACGGGTAAATTACCCGTATGAATGTCCTTAAGACATTGTCCACAACCATGGTTATCCGATACACGAATTCATGACATTATTTCGTCATATCAGATATCGGTTTAGCGGCGTGTCATTATTGCTACATAAATAGTCAGTAATTTTAAATAAAAGCGTTTGGATTGTATGCTGATTTCCGGTGTTCCCAATGCGTACACCACTCGTTCGTTTTAATTGTTTTTGATCCACCTTGGGTAATTTCATTACATTCCCGTTTTTTCCCCGGAATAAACACTAAATGCCGAGTTCACACTGAGAAGAAGCCGCCTTCTTGAGAACGTAAACACCGTAGCGGTTCCGACGAGTATTGAGAACGTAAACACCGTAGCGATTCTGACGAGTATTGAGAACGTAAACAATGTAGCGGTTCCGACGAGTGTTGAGAACGTAAACACCGTAGCGGTTCCGACGAGTATTGAGAAGGTAAACAATGTAGCGGTTCCGACGAGTGTTGAGAACGTAAACAATGTAGCGGTTCCGACGAGTGTTGAGAACGTAAACACCGTAGCGGTTCCGACGAGTGTTGAGAACGTAAACACCGTAGCGGTTCCGACGAGTGTTGTGAACGTAAACACCGTAGCGGTTCCGACGAGTGTTGAGAACGTAAACACCGTAGCGATTCTGACGAGTGTTGAGGACGTAAACAATGTAGCGGTTCCGACGAGTGTTGAGAACGTAAACACCGTAGCGGTTCCGACGAGTGTTGAGAACGTAAACACCGTAGCGGTTCCGACGAGTGTTGAGAACGTAAACACCGTAGCGGTTCCGACGAGTGTTGCCGTTGCCTTTCGCCGCATTCATGCATGGTGTATCCGCCATTTACACACAAGCACGCACGCACGCACGCACGCACGCACGCACGCACGCACGCACGCACGCACGCACGCACGCACGCACGCATATATTCCCTCGCTCTGTTGCTCTGCTGACTCTTGCGCGTTCCTGTTCATGATATCATACTTAAAGATTCTGCTTTGTTTCTCCACTGAACTTTGGTCCTTGAGGATTTAGGCGCTATGGAAGTTTTGTTATTATTATTATTATAATTAATATTATTATTATCTATGTATTAATACACTACCTTTGGGGGGCAGTCTGGCAGTATGTCTTCCCAGGCGCCAGGCGACTGCCACTCGCCTCTTTCTATGTTCATTCGCCTCCTTGGACCAGTCGTCTCTGATCAACCCATTGACGATGATAAAAATGCACTCATAAATTCATTCATAAAGCGCAATCGTCACTATCCTAGGGATTCTTTATATGGGTAATGGCGGATGGATCGTAAATGTTGTTTTGGGCCAACAAAAACCGCAGAATGGTTCAACACTCAATTCGCCCACTGTGTCCGTCTTTGTCCGACAGGTAGAAAATGAGTGATTTTATCACAGCATGTGTATTAACAGAGGATTAATGCGCTGTGAAATGTTCCAGGAATTATAAAAAACGAACGTTACAATGGCTGCCAATTGGACAGTCAAATGTATTTTCACCCCCTTTGCTCCATGAACGGGGGGGGTAAGCTGGTTATACGCTGCTTAGTTACATACTGTTTAAGGGCCATCCACCTCCGACATTTTATTTAGCATACATGGAATTTGTCTCCAAATTGTTTAAACGAAATGTCCACGTGTATTCGTCATAATGAAACATTTTTGTCATGGATGGCTTCATTGTGCTGTCATTGTAGTTTATTGGGATGTGGATTCAGGTTATGTTTTTGGAAATTCAGGCGGACATGTCTCAATACAGCAGGTAATCCCGATGATTTTGCTGATGTAGCCGCGTGACTCATTCCATTGCGAGTATCATAGAACTGCTATGTACCTGGGCACACATACTACATTCGTTGTGTTAGCTCATCTATCCTTTCAACCACTACCGCTTCTGCGAAGTCCTTCATTGTGTACATTGGCCAATGGGCTTAAAGGTCCAACGGTGCGGGAAATCCCCGCGGCACCACGCACGGGTTGGTGTGTTAGTTGCTGTATGTGGGACGTGGGTGTGTTTTATGTACACGCATTGACAAATCCACAATTCTTACGTAAAAAAGAACGTCACCATTTGTGTTACCATTGCAGAATACTTGACATGGAAACATGAGAAATATTAGCGTGTGTGTGTGTGTGTGTGTGTGTGTGTGTGTGTGTGTGTGCGTGTGCGTGTGCGTGTGCGTGTGCGTGTGCGTGTGCCTGTGCGCTGTGCGTGTGCGTGTGCCTGTGCATGTGCTAAGCATCTAAGCGTCTGTCATAGACCCATCTCATAATGTCAACGCTAAAGTACCGTGTCACTTGTATCTGTGATGTCATAGACCCATCTCGTACTCTCAACTCTGAAGTACCGTATCACTTGTGTCCGTGGTGTCACAATTCCATCTCCTAATGCCAACTGTAAAGTACCGTGCCAGTTGTGTCCGTGATGTAATCAACCCATCTCATAATGTAACTGTAAAGTACCGTATCACTTGTGTCCGAGGTGCCATCAACCCATCTCATAAAGTCAACTTTAAAGTACCGTGCCACTTACGGCCGTGATGTCACAAACCCATTTCATATTGTAAATTCTAAAGTACCGTGCCTTTAGGTCGAAGGTGGCACCACGAGATTTCGTACTTGGCGCATTAAACCTACCTTTATGTATGTTTACTCTCAAGTACCGTGAAACGAGTGCGTCGCAATTAAAGTACAAAATAATCCCGCTAAGGCTGTTGAAGTAGAAACTGACAATCATTCAATCGGACACTTGGCCATGTAACAATGAAATCAGTTATTAAAAAACACGATGATGTACCGCTCCATTTGATCCTGCTTAAGCAAACTAAACCTTATATGGGACTAGTACACAATTCCAATCAAAGCAATGTCCTGAGAGTTAGCATCGACAGTTATTTAGTAAGAAACTGACTGGCATCAATGTGTAAAATGCTTATTAGGGTCAATATATGCTTAGTGTCCTTATATGTATGATATTTTGTTAGAGAAATAAAAATTTGGTTCATTAATTTAGGCTGTGCTCTATTTAGATTTATAATAGTCACAACATCTCTTTTATGTGTACCTTAATATTTTCCTCAATAAGAACAACTCCGTAAATCACAACCACCCGATTCACACACTGACGCTGTTAATGAACAGTCCAATACAATAGAGTCCTTCTAAAATACACTAAGCAACTGACTGATCATTTTGTATGAGATTTTGCTGGAAGAATAATGCCAATACCAAAAACGTGAATAAACTAGTATTTTTTAAACCCATCGTGTTGCTATTGTGATTCAAGTGGGTTAGAGTAATTCGTGCATTCAATTCGTGTGTTTATTAACGATTGGGGAAGCAACACAAAGATAAACAAAACTCCCAGGGAAAGGTCCATATATACCCTCAGTGGAAAGGAATGACTAATACAAACCATCCACCCACACCTTTTGGGAAATCTCCATTGTTTTAGATCTGCTGGACTTAACCAAAGTCCGGTTCGATTAAAATCAAATCATGAAAAGTGTCTATTACTATGTTGCAGGGAAATCCCCTGCACAGTTGTTTCGTTATCGTCGCCGATAAAACGGCTGCGTTCGCCTTGTTCGCGACCTGTTCACTTGGACACCGGCACAGGTAAGCCGCCCTGACAGAACGTGTGCAGTGGCTCGTGTAGTGTGTGCGTTGCACTGTGCAAACAGCAGCTATATCGCTGTGTGTTTAACGCTGTTCGGTGCAGTAGTGGTGGTGGTGGTAGCAGTAGTGGTGGTGGTGGTAGCAGTAGTGGTGGTGGTGGTAGCAGTAGTGGTGGTGGTGGTAGCAATAGCGCAACGTAACGTGTATTCGCAGTTTGGCAGTAACGTAGCGTAATGTGGTTTCGTAAGGTAACGGCAGTAACGTAACGTAACGTGATTTTCCGGCTTGGCTGTAGCGTAACGTATCGTGGTTTCGTGGTTTGGTAGTAGCATTACGTAACGTGGTTTCGTGGTTTGGCAGTTGCGTACCGTAACGCGGTTTCGCGGTTTCGCAGTAGAGTAGAGTAAATGTGGCCTCGCGGTTCTGCCATTGGGCAAGAAACTACGACTACTTACACCCGTGCCAGACTCGCTTATGGTGATCGCTTACTGTGGATATATAATGATGTAGGCTTCTTTATATGCGTAGTGGCGGCAGGTTTAACCTTCAAATATTCAACCGAAGATGCGTCAGTGAAGATATAGATTGCAGTGCAGTGTGTATTTATTCGATAGGCGTGTGTAGCAAGCGTTGTCTGCTACCACAAACTTCGAAATACTTTAATAGACAAATCGCTGTGTCCAAAACTAGTATAGAGCCGCAAGAGAAATTTAACGAAGCAGTGTGTGTTTGTGTGTGACGGAGAAGTGTAACAGACCGGTTGTGGAGACCAGTGCCCAGCAATGAATGGGCCACACATCATTTAAATAGTCAGTCACGCTGCAGTGCAGGTCAGTGGTTATGACAGTACGCACGCTCAAATAGACTGGAGTTTGGTTGAAATGGGGTTATTGAATGGCTGAGCGTGAAAACCCATGGTCTATGCATCAGGTTATTTCCATATAATCGAGCTATATTCACTCTGTTGCATCTATTGATACTCTCTTCTGGTGCATCTTATCTGCTGTATTACGATTCGTGCTTGAAACGACTAGTGCAGCCACGCATGACGACTAGTGCAGCCACGCATGACGACTCAACATTAATCTAGTTACTGGCTGTTTTTGCCCAAACGCAATGCGTGTCTCGTCACTGAATTTGACGTATGCCACTGTTACACTTTCAGAAATAGGAAATAGGCTGCCGAACGTTGACCAGGTCGAGAGAAACCGAAAGATGACGTCCGCCAGTTTTCATAATCTACTGAACCACTTGGGTGAAGCTAACTGGCTTCTTTGCGAAAACAATTCCGACCCGGATTTGGCTAGTTTGTCGAAGTACCCGCAGATGACAGACATGGTCGTACCAGTCGGTAAGTGTATAATTCAGTTTGTCATCAAATATGATCATATAAATGTCGTTCAAAGTCATAAAGTTAAATAACACAAATGTTGTAAACCAATGTACCACGTGACTAAAGTAAAGTAATGATCTTTGTAAAACATGTTTTAAGTCCCGGATTGTATCAGAAATACTCAAGTTTTAATCAGTGGATCATTGGACACACACATGGATCCCGGTGCTTAATAGGTGTCTTAACGGTTGAATGCTACCCTGGTTAGTTCGCTGCAGTGCCTGGTTTCTCCGACGTGTGAAGCAATAACGGCATTGTTTGTATACACCGCAGAAGCAATTACAATATTAGACGTAACGTTGTGTTGCAACTACCTTGCAGATGACTCATAGAACGCATTGTGAAATTATCGCCGCGTTTCCGGCGGTTAATTCAGGTGGTTATTAAGAAATGTCTTCGGGCAGTTTTTTTAACTAGATCAGTTGAGGTCACTGACACGTTTTTTTGCATTATCAAGGCACGTGTAGTTTCGAGCGCACACACAGGCATAGGTGCACACATTGTACAAATAGGCATAGGTGCACACATTGTACAAATATGCATTGGTGCACACATTGTACGAATAGACATAGGTGCACACATTGTACGAATATACATAGGTGCACACATTGTACGAAAATACATATGTGCACACATTGTACGAATAGACATAGGTGCACACATTGTACGAATATACACAGGTGCACACATTGTACGAAAATACATATGTGCACACATTGTACGAATAGACATAGGTGCACACATTGTACGAATAGACATAGGTGCACATATTGCTAACAGTAAACCATTTGCATTGGTTTGAAATAGTAAATCCACCCACATTATATGTTCTTACGTCATGGTAAACACCAACAAAAGTACCCGTCCACCACCAAAATTTTGTTTTATTTTATTCGGAAGAAACTGTATGTATAGTACATATGTGTGGACATTTTTGCAGTTCAGTAAGGTCAGAAAATGCACGAGCGCCTACATTTTATCTTGGGTGTGCGTCTACTGATCAAAGCAACCAAGGCTTTAGTTCGGTGTTGTGTGCCAGAGGGCGTTGCATACACACAGGGTACGATTTATGTAACGTGGAACCGTATATAAATGGCGTGATGTAATGTTGTACATTATTATGTGCTTAATAACTACGAATGGTAATTCGATTGTTCGTAGAAAGGCAGTAGTGGGGTGAATATTTTAGGAAAAAATAATAGTGTTACGTACCCTTCCAGGGGCCGTAGACAAACCCCTGAAAGTTTGGCTCCCGAGATACAAAGTGTGTAGGTTCAGTATAACATACATACATCTTTTAACTCGATTATAGTCAGATATGCTATCGGTTACAGGAGACGAGAACGATCTGGGAACATTTGGGGAAGACATTCCCTTTCTCAGCCGATACGACGTTATAGAATTCTTCACTGACATGTGTTCTGAAGAGGACGGCAACCGTGGCTCAGGTATGACGTCATCAAATTGCTGTAACAATGTATCAAGTAAATCGAGTTTACAATTCAGTGGCTAACTTATACATAGAGTGGGCGTGACATCATTAAATGTTGTCTGTCTTGTAGAATGGGCACGACATCATTAAATGTTGTATTTCGTGTAGAATGGGCGCGATAAAATTAACTGTTGTCTGTCGTGCAGAGTGGGCGCGACACCATTAAATGTTGTCTGTCGTGTAGAATGGGCGCGACACCATTAAATGTTGTCTGGTGTGTAGAGTGGGCGCGACACCATCAAATGCTGTTTGTCGTGTAGAGTAGGCGCGACATCATTAAATGCTGTCTGTCGTGTAGAGTGCTCCGACGACAGTTCTAGCTCTGGAGAGTCTGCTGGTTGGATGAGTCGGGGGAGCCCGAGTGACTTCAGCCCCATCCCGTCTCCCCTACCGTCTCCCCTACCGTCTCCCGCGGCCGAGGTGACGACGGACGACGCCAAGCTCTCCTGCAGGATCGCTCGCGGTAAGTAAATCTTACGCACTGAAATCATTCAGGGCACATCTTCTTTCATTAACGTACGTTTTAAGATATACACTGTTAGGATAGCATTTTAAATAAATAAATAATTAACGCATTTTTTACCATATGAGTGTGTTTGTACGTAAATATTTAGACAAGCAAAATATTACAACAGAATATTTTCTATTGGTTTAGATCAGCCATCTTGCTGCGGAAAGCGACCACGAACAACCTACGCGAGAAGTAAGTCGTAGTCACACGTCACAATGCTAGTTGTTCCGATAAATGCTTGTTTCATAACTTTCAGCTTTTGTTTACGCGATAACTACTTTTGTAGCTACCTCTGCCCGTATTATTGGCTTGGTGTTTGGAAGAAAAATAACACCACCAGAGATGTAAAAATTCCATAAACGGCTAACTACTAAAGCACTTGAAGGACAAAACATATTTAAAAAACCACATCGTATGTGAATATATTAATTAAAGCACATCTTTATCATCGCGTGATCAGAACAAGCCTATGTATGTTTCATGATGTCTAACAACAATAGTTTTCAATACAATTACGTTTGTAAAACAGCTTTATTGTTTTCGCAAAGAGTATTCTTGTACAACTTGTTTGTACTACGTTGCGACCGTATATTTGATAATATCTTATACACGGTCTATCCTATTTATGACCATATATTATATGATATGTGTCCATTGTTGCAGGGAGAAGAAAACATAAAAGTCAACAGATGTGGCAGTTCATTCTTGAGACCCTCAGCAACGACACGTACAACCCAGACCTGATCACGTGGGTAGACCGTGAAGCGGGCGTCTTCAAGTTCGTACAGTCAAAGCGTGTTGCGCAACTGTGGTACAGGAAACGAGGCGGAGCGAACACATTTGAACACTTCAGTCGCAGTTTGAGGTAGATACCAATCACGTATTAGACGTTCATCGTGTAATCAAATGACACGCCGCGTCATACCAATGCAAGCTTGCTGTATGGTAACTGTGGCGATAACTTCTATTGAAGCACCCTGTGGTGTGAGCGTCGTTTTAGTACATGTCATCTATGCCATAGCGTGTTTCATGTTTTTTCGTGCCATCTGTGCCATAATGTGTTATTTCACGTCCGCCTGTTATTTAGTTTCGATCCATGTCACATATATTACATTTTACATGTGAAGACTAAATTATTAACGATGCTAAACAAATTATATAACTTAGTCATCCATTAGTTTGCCATGCCACGCTGTAGTGGCGCCACAGGTTATACGCGAAAACACTCTCATCCAAAACCCGAGAGGCATGGCCCAACGCCCCATGAATACGCCACTGTTTGAACAGCTCGCGGTGGTCACGCCACGTTGCTTCTCTTTGTAACATTGTAACTCTCCACTACTGAAAGCCCGAGTGCCTGCTAGTAGTGGAGATGCTATCGCGTCACTCACTTTAGAACGGGTTTCTAACGGGTGGCGTCTTGTGTCGAGGGGCGGACTGCTGATCGTTATCATCTTTGGACAACACAAAATAATATCACAGTCCGTATTTGTCCAGTCGTACAGAAACGTATCTATAAAGCATCGCGTACCATATCATTTAGCAGTGACGCTCTTCTTGGTTACTTTATAAGACTACATTACAATAGGTGCTTCCACCAATGACCTAACAACAGGTTAATGTTAACGTTAATGTTAATGTTAATGTTAATGTTAATGTTAATGTTAACGCTTATTGATGTATTCCGAGCCACCGTTGACGTAATGCGTGCACAAAAGACGTAAGTCATGCACAAATTGACGTCATACGTGCACACAAGACGTAATACGTGCATTAATTGACGTAATACGCGCCCAAAAGACGTAACACGTGCACAAATTAACATATATCTGATATGGGTGGTATATGATATAGTGAGTTCAACATGCTGTTGAACTCATCATGGGAAAACGACCAAGTCCACTCGTTGGCACACGGTCTTTAAGTACTTAAGGTGGGTGTTCGTTCTTTGTTGTAGACACTACTACAAGAAGGGCATCATGAGTCGGATTCCTAACAAGAGACTCGTCTACAAATTCGAATCGAATGCCATTGACTGGGTCCGGCTAGTTCAATCGTCTGAAACCTCTGTTAAGATAGAACATTAACTCCACCGGCCAAGTGATTCCGTTAAACCAGTTGCAAGATACCGAACGTCTGCTACATTGTGTTTACAACACTCAGAACGCTAATGGGAACGAGAGACTGAATATGATAAAAACCGCTATGTTGATCATTTACTCGTTTAAGCCCTATTGGCATAACTGAGTATTATGCATGTACATAAATTGTGTAAATATTGTGCTTATGTTATTTTTTACGTTTTTGTACAGAAATACCTACATTGGATGAATTGTGTAGAAAATGTGCCATTAAAACATGAATTGATGAAGGGTTTCCTGTTGTACTTAACTTAGCCGGGCAACTGGTTTAAAATGTTTAATATAAATTCTTCTAAATAGTTTACTTTAAATTCAAATATGTACCGCATGCATATACAGATAACGATAATTCTTAGGAAAATGCCCCGCGTGTGTGTGTGTGTGTGTGTGTGTG
>SDWI01002257.1:22448-32673 GCA_009193005.1 Lamellibrachia luymesi
TGCAAGGAAAAGATGGTGTCAAATAAAAAGACTGCAAGGAAAAGATGGTGTCAAATAAAAAGACTGCAAGGAAAAGATGGTGTCAAATAAAAAGACTGCAAGGAAAAGATGGTGTCAAATAAAAAGACTGCAAGGAAAAGATGGTGTCAAATAAAAAGACTGCAAGGAAAAGATGGTGTCAAATAAAAAGACTGCAAGGAAAAGATGGTGTCAAATAAAAAGACTGCAAGGAAAAGATGGTGTCAAATAAAAAGACTGCAAGGAAAAGATGGTGTCAAATAAAAAGACTGCAAGGAAAAGATGGTGTCAAATAAAAAGACTGCAAGGAAAAGATGGTGTCAAATAAAGACTGTGCAAGGAAAATATGGCATGAAAAAAAACTGTGCAAGGGAAAGATGGTGTCAAATAAAGACTGCAAGAAAAAGATGATGTCAAATAAAAAGACTGCAAGGAAAAGATGGTTTTAAAGAAAAACATGATGTGAAAGAAAAGGTGGTGTACAAGAAAAATATGGTGTGCTAGGAAAAGATGGTGTGCAAGAGAAGCCAAACCTATGTCCCACTAATGTGACTATGTCTACAGGAGATGTTGACAGACTAGCAGGACAGACATGACATCCTGACAGCTCTCATCTAATGTCACTGTGTCTACAGGAGACACTGACAGACTGGTGGGACAGACATGACATTCTGGCAGCATTGAGGGCCAGTAACTACAACCCGCATGTCTGCATTGAAAACTACCTGGCCATTGCTGATAGAGGTATCGCTCCTTTCATGTGCTCTTGTATGTACTTAATAAAAGGAGTTCTTTTACATACANGAGACACTGACAGACTGGCGGGACAGACATGACATCCTGACAGCTCTCACCTAATGTCACTGTGTCTACAGGAGACACTGACAGACTGGCGGGACAGACATGACATCCTGGCAGCATTGAGGGCCAGTAACTACAACCCACACGTCTGCATTGAAAACTACCTGGCCATTGCTGATAGAGGTATCGCTCCTTCTTTCATGTGCTCTTGTATGTACTTAATAAAAGGAGTTCTTTTACATACATGCAAACATAAAATCTTCAAGAAAATAACCTGATTAATGCCTATCACAAGGTCATGTTTGATGAGTCTGGTTTGGTAACCTAAGTTTGATGTCCACGGTTTGGTGACCTTGCTTTGAAGACCTTGGTTTGGTGACCTTGGTTTGATGACCTTGGTTTGGTGACTCTGGTTGGGTGACCTTGGATTGATGACCTTGGCTATTTTTCTTCACAGCAGTGTTGGTTTCGCCGAAGAGTGTTAAAGACGGCCAGTTACTCGGTGAGATGAACAATGCCATTAAGGACCTACACCAGACCATTGATAACCTGGTGTGTGCATAAAACATTTTATTCTAGATGTGTCTGTCAATGTAAACGTAACGCTTGTTTGGCAATATATTAGTAGTCTTCCTTTGATTAATTTGTTTAACTAAATATATGTAGGTTATGCATATATGTATGTATGCATGCATGCATGTATGTAGACAAAGACACAAACAGAAAATGGTACAAGTTACTGTATGACCACATCAGTCCAAGTTTACTTTCTTCTTCATATTTAAATAAGTTTTTAAAGTAACAGACTGACTTATCTATGTCTTACATGTGATATGGTGACATGGTCATGTTTACAACTGGCTAGTACTGTGGTGCATTGGATTTACTTCTGAGACACCATCTGGTAGAAAGGATGCTGACCAAGGCTACAGAGGACCCATCTCCCTTGACCTGTCTGGCATTGGTTGTGCCTATAGGGACTTACATCCCCGCCAGTATAATAGCTCTCCGGCATACAGGAGTATGCAAGCCTCCCCACTGCAACAAAGTGGTAGTCGTGGCGAATAAATAAAAAACACCACAAATAGTTATTGTTGTTTCCTATGTGTCTTTGTGACTTCGGAATGTTTCAGAGACAAGAGTTGGAAATGAGCAGTCGCCACCTTCAGACAGAGACACAAGAGAGACGATCTGCAGAAGAACAGGTCAGGAACTGTCTCTATCCATTATTCATCAGTAGCCTTGGATCTTTTAACACATTGGACCCCATGGTATTGCAATACATGTACTCTATATGTTTATCCCTTTAGGAAGGCCTTTTTAAACCTTGTTAAATATCTTGTTAAATAATGTACTCTATATGTTTATCCCTTTAGCAAGGCCTTTTTAAACCTTGTTAAATGTCTTGTTAAATACATGTACTCTACATGTTTATCCGCTTAGCAAGGCCTTTTTAAACCTTGTTAAATACCTTGTTAAATATATGTACTCTGCACGTTTATCCCTTTAGCAAGGCCATTTTAAACCATGCTAAATATCTTGTTAAATACATGTACTCTACACGTTTATCCCTTTAGCAAGGCCTTTTTAAATTTTTTTAAATCTTTTGCATGTCTGATTGTATGGGGAAGTTATTGGAGGTAATTTATATTATAACTACATTATTGGCCTGACTGAATGGTCTTGCCAATGAGGCGTTGCATCTTGTTTGCATTTAGCATTCTGTTTATTGTAAACAATTGTCACAGGTAAAAAAACTTGAAGACATGCTGAGCTCTCTACAGGTGGAGGTGAAAACGTCCAAAGCCCAAAGTGTAGCTCTTCAACAAGGGAGATCACCAACAAAGGTATGGTACAATCCTAAATACATGTACTCTACACGTTTATCCCTTTAGCAAGGCCTTTTTAAATCTTTTGCATGTCTGATTGTATGGGGAAGTTATTGGAGGTAATTTATATTATAACTACATTATTGGTCTGACTGAATGGTCTTGCCAATGAGGCGTTGCATCTTGTTTGCATTCAGCATTCTGTTTATTGTAAACAATTGTCACAGGTAAAAAAACTTGAGGACATGCTGAGCTCTCTACAGGTGGAGGTGAAAACGTCCAAAGCCCAAAGTGTAGCTCTTCAACAAGGGAGACCACCGACAAAGGTATGGTACAATCCCCTGTCAAAGGTATACATGTCTTGTAGTTCACTGTGTCGTTGGATACACCCCTTGCATATGAATAATTCAGGCAGAAAATAATTGATTTCTGTAAGTGTATTTTTTACTTTCACTTGTAAAAATAATTTACTTGTTAGTATTTTTGTCAGCAAAATATTTTTTTATAAGTATGTTTATAGCAAAAAATAATATATAATCAAAATTGGACATTTAAAGACCAATGCTAGGATGCTGTTATAAAGGTGTTTTTATGTATAGTAATCACAATCTGGGTGTAGTAGATTTTGGTCAAGGAAAACCTATGGAAATTAAATATTAACTTTTACAACTGCCTTTTTTGTAATTATTACACCCTTAGAAAAACAAATGCTGCATTACATGTAGTAATAATTACTTATACAACTAAATGTTGTGGCTGAATCTTGTTTATTAAATGACATAGCTGAGCATCATTAAGATTGATTTAATGTCTTTTCACAGCCAGTGAGAGCCCCCATAGATCCAACACTTGTGAACAGACTCAACGAGTCGATGCACCATCTGCACAAGGAGTATCTGCAGCTGAAGATGGAGGCCAGCAAGAGACTCTCAGAACTACAACACTTCTTCAAACTGGTACTGTAGGGCTGGCGGGGGGATGAGTGGGTTTATGGGATCACAGGTATTCTAGAGCTGGTGGGGGGTGAGTGGGTTTATGGGATCACAGGTATTCTAGAGCTGGCAGGGGGATGATTGGGTTTATGGGATCACAGGTATTCTAGAACTGGCTGGGGGGATGAGTCGGTTTATGGGATCACATGTATTCTAGGGCTGGCAGGGGGGATGAATGGGTTTATGGGATCACAAGTATTATAGGGCTAACAGGGGGATGAGGTGGTTTATGGGATCACAGGTATTATAGGGCTAACAGGGGGATGAGGTGGTTTATGGGATCACAGGTATTATAGGGCTGGCAGGGGGAATGAGGTGGTTTATGGGATCACAGGTATTATAGGGCTGGCAGGGGGATGAGTAGGTTTATGGGATCACAGGTATTATAGTGCTGACAGGGGGATGAGGTGGTTTATGGGATCACAGGTATTATAGGGCTAACAGGGGGATGAGGTGGTTTATGGGATCACAGGTATTATAGGGCTGGCAGGGGGATGAGTAGGTTTATGGGATCACAGGTATTATAGGGCTGACAGGGGGATGAGGTGGTTTATGGGATCACAGGTATTATAGGGCTGGCAGGGGGGTGAGGTGGTTTATGGGATCACAGGTATTCTAGGGCTGGCAGGGGGATGAGGTGGTTTATGGGATCACAGGTATTCTAGGGCTGGCAGGGGGATGAGTAGGTTTATGGGATCACAAGTATTCTAGGGCTGGCAGGGGGGATGAGTAGGTTTATGGGATCACAGGTATTCTAGGGCTGGCGGGGGGATGAGTAGGTTTATGGGATCATAGGTATTCTAGGGCTGGCGGGGGGATGAGTAGGTTTATGGGATCACAGGTATTATAGAGCTGACAGGGGGATGAGGTGGTTTATGGGATCACAGGTATTCTAGGGCTGGCAGGGGGAATGAGTTGTTTATGGGAGCACATGTATTCTAGGGATGGCGGGGGGGGGGAATGAGTAGGTTTATGGGATCACAGGTATTCTAGGGTTGGCATGGGGAATGAGTGGGTTTATGGGAGCACAGGTATTCTAGGGTTGGCAGAGGGAATGAGTAGGTTTATGGGATTACAGGATTACAGGCATTCTAGGGCTGGCAGGGCGGATGAGTAGGTTTATGGGAGCACAGATGTGATGGAATCAACGTGATAGGTTAAGACATTGATGTATTTGTAGGGTTGACATGTATGGAGGGGAGGGTAGATTTAAAGGTCCAAGTCTAAACAGGATGTGAAGATAAGATAAGAAAGAAGAGAGTAGGTTTCCTTCCCAGGGTGACCACAGAAATTCTACCCATTCAAGTTATCATAACTTCCTTATTTCTATTTCCAATGACACATTCTTTGGTACATATTTGAATGATGTTATGCATGATTACTGTCACCCTGACACTGTAAAGTCTTGGGTAGATATCTTTAATGTCCTTGCTTTGGTTGTGGTTTGAGCATGTGCTCCAGATGTTGACCTCAGTGTTGTAGAGACACGTGGATTCAACACGCAAAATTTATATTACTCTGCTATGTCTGTAGACACACTCCACTTTTGTACACCTGAAAAAACAAGAAGATATTATTAATATGAAAGAAGTCATTAGAAGTAATATGAGTATGATGTTTTTATGGTCAGTAATAAAGAGTTTTGCTTGTCAAATTCATGTGTGTCTGCAGCACCGAAGGTGACATCTGAAGCATGTTCTGAAACATCAACCAACTTAAGGATATTAAAGATTTCCATCTGGAACTTTCCACAGTGATCAGGCATCAAGTGAAGCAAATGTTTTCTGAAGAATATATCATTTGATCTAAAAACAAGGATATCATATTAACTTGTATGGGCACCATATTTTGTGGTCACCCTGTATTCCAAATGTCTTTTTCATCCCAGTACCAATTGAATTGACAGGTTTGGACAGAGTTTGTGTTTGATTGGACAGTAGGACCTGGGATGAGAACATAAGCATCTAGACCAAGTTGGTATGACCCATGATGTTCCTCTGTCATGTCACACACGGCCATATGCCATCACTGCTGATGACATTGATGGATTCTTTGTTCTGTGTTGTAGCTCAATGTCGGTGTCAGTGACGTGTCCAGGGGATGTTCTGACCAGTTGAAGTACATAGACGATCTCAGAACATTGTACCGCAAGGAAGCCATGCAGAGAAAACTTCTCTACAATAAAGTAGGAAATATTCTACAAAATGATATCTAGTTTCATTTATTATTGCTTGTATCTCACAAAGTAGCAGCTAGTATAGACCATAGTAGTTTCTTGGGTTGATCTTACACAAAGTTTCCTTGTTCTGTATATTTGTAGCGTTCTAACACACTCCTCTATGGGTTTAATCATATATTTTCACACTTTCAAGATGTCATTTACAAAATATTCACTTAAGGGATCAATCCCCTAAACAAGGGACCTTTTTTTGTTTGTTCAACTCTTTTCAAGTTCCAAAGTTACATGTCCTCAGCTTAAAGTTCTATGAAGACTTATCTTTATTAGGTTGATTGTCTGTTCCCAAATGACTCCCAGTCATGCCTCCCTTGCTCCTGAGCACGGTTGGTTAGCGGTTTCACTGAATTGGTTGTAGCTTCAAGAGCTGCAAGGAAACATCCGAGTGTTTGCGCGGTGTCGCTCGGATGACCGCACCAAGTGTTGCCTGCAGTTCCCGTCTGATCATGAGGTGCTTGCTCCTACGGGCAGAAAAGCTTTCAAGTTCGACAAAATATTCTCACCTGCGTCATCCCAGGAACAGGTTGGTTGGTTGTTTGGCAGATTGGTTGTTTGTTTGGTTTGGTTTGGTTGGGTTTGGTTGGGTTGGGTTGGGTTGGCTGTCTGGCTGGTTGGTTGGCTGGCTGGTTGGGTGTCTGGCTGGCTGAAAAAAGTAAGGCTGGTCTGATATTCTTGAGTAATATGTTTACTGCAGTGTTAGGATCATTAAAGGGAAAAAAGGCATGTTTTGGGGGCTTTGCATTTAAAAGAGTTAATCAAAACTAATAATTTCCAACTACAATAACATTTTCAGGCCATTTGTTTACTCAGAATTTGTTCTGAAAGCGATTTTGGTCATTTCTCAGAATGACCGAAGGCTCACATGTTAACCAGTGTGACCGATAAGCGCATGCTGCGCAGTTCCATGAAATCAGGGTAACCTAGTCTAAAGTGACATATTAAGGGAGGCTGGCATACACAGAACCAAGACAGTCTCAAACAAACGTGTTCTTTTGCCGGAAAGAAGACTAGTTTAGTAAACAAAGGCCAAGATATGTTACATAAGTTGAGATGAGATGCAAATAGCACGGCCATATCGTATTGGCAAGAATAGGAATAGGTGTATATATAATATATTTTCATTTGGCAAGCGAATATTGCCAGAATGCCGCACTCGTGACGTAGCGTTATCTAACAGTATGATGCGGCCCATGAAATTAAGATGTGTGTTCAACAAGGTTTTCCTAGTAAACCACTCGCATGATATTCTTAATTGTAGTTACAAATGGTTATGTTTTAGTAACTCGTATATGTGCATATGCTGAAAACCATGACTTTTGTATTGCTTTAGCACAGTTATGTTTGGTTGATTGCCTGTTCCCAACATGTTGTTTTTGTCAAACTTGAATACTTATTATTAAGGATATATATAGAGCTTAGACAACCTAGAGGTAGTAGAGAATTTATGGAATTCACGTAGACGTGCATAGAAATAAGAACCAGTGCTAGTAATTTACCAAAACAAAATCCCAACACTAATGTATTCAACACCCTGGTAGGTTGCTAAATAATGTTAACCAAGTTAAGTGGTTCCTCTTCTAGGCATATACTCTGAATGAGCTATGTTGTGTATGAATGACTATGTCAATTTTTAAGCAGCTTGGTCAAACTATGCACCCACATGAAATAAATAAAATGCCCATTATAACATTTAGAAAATGTATTGCAGTAGCATTATTACTATTACTAACAAAAATGCTCTTCCTCTGGATGGGATAACTTCTTAGTTCATAAGTGACTGTCATGATAACAATATTAAAAGACGCTGCGATGTAATACTGGTAGTTATAGTGCCACCTTATCCCTGTATATGACGTAGCTGTCAACAGTTGTACATCATTGTTCACGTAGCATCGCAGACAGCTGTGCATAATAACTACAAAGGGTTATTTGATTGTTGATATAAAGGGTAACAGCGGGGTAAAATAAAAAAATAAAACTGAGACGACCCGACCGTGGGATCATTGATGAACCCCTGAAAGTGTGTCACCCAAAAACGAAAGAGTCTGGGAGTAACATAGCATACATACGTACATACATACATGCATACATAGCATACATACATACATACATACGTACATACTCATGGTGTATTATATTAAGATTAGTATTTATAGTGATTTTTCTCCATCTCTCAGTAGGTTGATAAATTCCTTCAGTTGTTTTGTTCATTCATGCTGTGCATCTATGAGGCATTGTATCCATTAGTTGTATTCCTGAATGTCCTGACATTTCCTGAGGCATCCTGCGCAGGTGTTTGAGGACACGTGGCCAGTGATCACGTCATGTGTGGACGGCTACAATGTGTGCATCCTGGCCTACGGACAGACGTCATCAGGGAAGACATACACCATGCAGGGACCTGCCGACAACCCAGGAGTCAATGTCAGGTCGGAAATAAGGCAATGATTCTGAACCCCTTGGGATAGAAATAACAGTTTTGTCTACACCCTAATAGAAGAGCTGCTTGCTTTAATATCATAAGAGCATCCTATTCTGTGTGTGTTTAAATCAACATACAAGACAAATCACTTTAATGCCAAGAACTTCACCTACACTATCTATCCGGGCATGCACATACATCAAATCTGCACTACAGTAAAATATATATATGCAGTATTCTTTAAGTTATTACAACGTATAAACCATAATTATACAAATATGCTTTCATTCATTACCTGATCTCTTACAGATCCTTGAAGGAATTGCTGAAAATCTGTAACGAACGACACAATGTTGACTACTTTATACAGGTAAATAATATTCTCATTTGACCAGACATTTTATTATTATCGTGGCAATAGTTTAAAGCGAAACAAAAGTCATGGTTTTGGGGCTATGCACCTAAAAGTCATGGTTTGGGGGCAATGCACCTAAAAGTCATGGTTTTGGGGCTATGCACCTAAAAGTCATGGTTTGGGGGCAATGCACCTAAAAGGGATAATAAAAACTTACCACATGCAACTAAAATCAAGAATATCACGCCACTGATCTACTCAGAATGTGTTCTAAAAGTGGGAGATTCCGGTCTTTTCTCCAGTTGACTGAGCAATGACATTTCAACCTGCAAGACCGATAAGCGCATGCGCAGTTGTATGAAAATCGGGTAACCCAGACTATTGTGACATATTAAGAGAGGCCGGCAATCACAGAACCAACGCAGTCTCAAACAAACGTTATTTTGCCAGAAAGAGGACTAACTTAGTAAACAAAGGCCAAAATATGTTACATAAGTTGAGTTTGGATGCAAACAGCATAGCCATATCGTATTGGCAAATACAGGAATAGGTGTATACAAATATATTTTCATTTGGCGAGCAAATTTTACTAGACATTGACACTCGTGATGTAGGGTTGTTTAACAGTATGGTGTGGCCCATGAAATTTAGATGTGTATTCAACAAGGTTTTCCTAGTAAACCACTAGCATGATATTCTTAATTATAGTTGCAAATGGCTATGTTTTAGTAACTCTTATAGGTGCATAGGCCCAAAACCATGACTTTTGTTTCCCTTTAAAGTACTACAGTGCTAATGCACTAGTCTGTATTAGTCTGTATTTTGGCCATATTAAGATACAATGGAGCAGTGAAGAGTCAGAAACTCTTGCAGTGGCTGTCTTTTCGCCCAGGCATCACCAGGCAACTCAGCTAGTATAATCATAATTGACTGTCCATCATTTGTCATTTCTGATAAGTAATCTCAATCAACTTGTTGATTATTCTAGTGAGACTTAGGATCACCAGGTGACACATTTACCCCCCCGTGTGGGATATTTTAGTTCTCTGGTTTAAACACCAGGGGACCTATGGCTTTTACTGTCTCTTCCCAAAGACACAGGCAAAGTGGGGTGAACACAGTTTTGAAATAGCAACAGGCAGACTGGAACCCTGGTCCTCTTGGCTGACAGTCTGGTGCTCTAACCACTGAGCCACTAGAACCCTGGTCCTCTCGGCTGACAGTCTGGTGCTCTAACCACGAAGCCACTGGAACCCTGGTCCTCTCGGCTGACTGTCTGGTGCTCTAACCACTGAGCCACTGGAAACCTGGTCCTCTCAGCTGACAGTCTGGTGCTCTAACCACTGAGCCACTGGAACCCTGGGCCCGAGGTTATAAACCGTACTCAACTCAATTGAGCACGGTTTCATGCTCAAGCCTCGCTTTCACACTATGCTCAAACTCAGGCGAGGTTATAAAACATCTTGAGCACGAAATCGTGCTCAGCGTTGAGCACGAAATGCTGAAATCCTGAGTATGCTCAAGACCATGCTCAACGCCGTGCTCAAGCATAAATAAAAATGGCAGCTCACG
>SDWI01002258.1:9239-26709 GCA_009193005.1 Lamellibrachia luymesi
ATTGAGTGAATGCAGTGTTAACACAGAAGGACTGTCATGCAGAGACATTGAGTGAATGCAGTGTTAACACAGGACTGTCATGTGGAGACATTGAGTGAATGCAGTGTTAACACAGAAGGACTGTCATGTGGAGACCTAGAGTGAACGCAGTGTTAACACAGAAGGACTGTCATGTGGAGACATTGAGTGAATGCAGTGTTAACACAGGACTGTCATGTGGAGACATTGAGTGAATGCAGTGTTAACACAGAAGGACTGTCATGTGGAGACATTGAGTGAAAGCAGTGTTAACACAGAAGGACTGTCATGTGGAGACACTGAGTGAATACATTATTAATATGCACTCCCAGATTTGTAATTTGTTCTTGGTGCAAAGACCCAATTAAATGTATCCTCTGGTAAGAGAAGTAAAATGTTAGTGGTAGCTCATTTCAATATACAATTTTATTTATGCTCACATAGTGATTCATGTGTAAACAAAGTAGGGAGTTATGGTTGTCTCGCTTAGAACGGATATTATACATTATCATTACCATACAATAAATGAGTTGTATCCTACACAATTTGTCTTGATTTACAGTATGCGTCAATCGACCTCTATGGACACGTGTTTTCTCGTGTTCTGAACCTGTTAATACAAGTTTATGGACACGTGTTTTCACGGATAAAGGTGTCCACAGAATCTCGTGAATTCACGTTCGGTAAAACATGAATTGAACCAGTTGAAACACGTGATTCCACGTGTTCTGAACCAGAGTTAATAGTGTTTGTACACCCAATTTGTCCACAGAATATAGCGAATTCACAAATGGTACCACGTGAATTGAACCAATTGAGACACGTGATTTCATGTGTTCTGAATCAGTGTACACACGTGTTTGTACACCCAATTTGTCCACACAATCCCGTGAATTCACGTACGAAAACGTGAATTCACCTCAGAGCACGTTAAATCACGTGTCAATGTTACGTAATTTTTTAAAAAGATGGTGTTTTGAATGCTAACACTGACTCTGTTATGCTATATTTTTTTGGTGAAATAAGCACTTCCGCTATATTAAGCTATATTACCTTTGTTTTTACATCTCCCAATTAACGATCATATGTACATTGTACACACACACACGCACACGCACACGCACACGCACACACACACACACACACACACACGCCGTCCATGCGGACACGTCATGCTTGAGCAAACATATTAAGTAATACTGGTCGGCTCCACCAAAGGCCGATGCATGCCTTCATACTTGAAAGGTTTAACTAATAAATAAAGAAACAGGAAATAGTATTGTGATAAAAAATAGCAGGAATGCTACACCCGACAGTTTGACTTGACAAACGGTGCTTTTTATTCCACACTAACCTTACCCGCCACCCTGTCTCGTATACAGGGTACATCAGAAGAACTGATGGAAATGAAACGGCTGGGGCATTGCCCCTTGTTTACTTGATAAAATGCCACGATGAAACAACCCTGTTGTCTTCCCGGTACAGGTGACGATGGACTTCATGTGGAGGTGATACAAGACACAAATGGATGGGCTACAATCTACTGGTGGAATCAAGCTGACGAAGACAAACAAGTGGAAATCATTGTTACAGATGTCACCGCCGGAACGCAGAAGCATTTTGAAAGTCAGCCTGGTGTTACGCTGTTTTATCTACCGATGCATCTGACCAATGGTGAAGATTACACTGTTACGGTCCGAGGGCCTAGAACAGCATTATGTATAACATCAATAACCTACAATTTTACTTTTTGCGGTAGCCTAAATATAGATATATGGAAGGTTTTTCTTACATATTGTTCAATTTGAACAATCTCTTAAAAAACTCAACAATACCTGTGTTAAATTATCCTGGGCGTGTGTGTTGCATATTTTGTATGTATATTCTACTTCCAAAGGGCACCCACTATGCGAAGTCCTACCCTAGGCTATAGCTGCCTTGGCCTGGGATAGCAATTTTTTTATATTTCATATACATACATCCTTAGCCCTGGCCTGGGCCGGGGTCGGGCTGCATGAATAATATAAATATAGCATGGTATGTAAGCTTAATCCAGTTGATATAATATTTAGATTAGCTATATCATGTTATAAACACATAACTATATATTATTTGCTATATTCCCAACTCAAAACTGGCGAAATGTTTTAAATAATTGCCTATTATTTACAGTGACAAAACGAAGTGGCTGTATGTATTGCCATGCCCATGGGCATGGCATTGGCATTGACAGTTCACGGAATAATTTTATTTTGCAGCACACATACACTTCACATATATCGTATTGGTATGGTTTAATGTCCAGTATGGCATGTTATAAATCGTTCAACTAAGCCACAGTTTTAATTTCTGTAGACACGTTTCGTGTGAATCATGACTCTGACTCGGCAGTTGAAATATAATGTTGTCGTCCTGCAGCAGCTGTAAATGAATGGTCCCCGTCGCCAAAAAAGCCGCCACTAAAAGTAAACTATCACTTGTTTTGCGGTGTCTGTCGCTGCTGCGGTTAAATTGGGCAAATGTTCGTTAAATAGTGCAGTTTGAGCCATCAAACAAAATCTTTCACAAATGTCGTATTCCATCAGTTCTTCATACGGATAAAACTCGGAAGTAGGCGGCCTTGACGCTAAAATCGGACAGCTTATCTTCTCAAAACGGACGAACTTTCAACTTCAATAAATTTATGCGTGAGCTGCCATTTTTATTTATGCTTGAGCACGGCGTTGTGCATGGTCTTGAGCATACTCAGGATTTCAGCATTTCGTGCTCAACGCTGAGCACGATTTCGTGCTCAAGATGTTTTATAACCTCGCCTGAGTTTGAGCATAGTGTGAAAGCGAGGCTTGAGCATGAAACCGTGCTCAATTGAGTTGAGTAAGGTTTATAACCTCGGGCCCTGTGCTGTAGTTGATCTCGGCAAAAACTAGATCTTTGTTTGTCGTTTCTGCAACATTGTCATTAGAACAGCGCTTCTTGTGTGATTCTATCGATCTTGAGCTGCGCTTGTACAAGTTGACTAACGGCCGATTGCCGTTTCTAAATGAGATAAACTAGAAAAAATCGCGCTAACTTGTACTTCTGCCATCTTGATCAAACGCAGTTAATTTTCGAACGGAAAAACTAATGCGCGCGCAGAGTTAGAGCAGGAAATGAAAAAGCGAAAACTGATGCGCGCGCAGCCTCACGTATGTTTAGACCCCCATGCTAAAGATACAGCTTACGTACGCCTAGACACTTCGAATATTATTAGTCAGTCTGCCATATATATTATTTAAATTTTTTCACGTTTACATGCACCTTCTGCATGCCCATGTTAACCCCCCAGAAGAAGGCTGTATGATGCAGAATATGGAGTAAATCAACCAGATTAGTGGGCAATAATAAGTGAATTTAACAAATACTCGTTCGCTACATTGTCAGACTCATGGACAATTTTTTTACAATAAATAGCGGATTTAATAATCAACCATGCAAATACACACAAATATATGAAAACATATACCTGGTGAACAATTGAGAAAACGAACAAATTTACCCGCGCACCACTGCCACGAACGACTATATATGCCAGTATAGAGTACAAAATTGCATTGGTGGCCATGTTAACGTTTTGTCTGATTATAAGAAAACGTGACCACTAAACATTTTGAAAATCATCATCTCATTGACATGCTGACCAAGTTTTGTCAAATTTACATACCTCCAGCTCTTTTAAAACGCCCTGACGTGCGATTTTAGCCCCCACGTGGCCCATAGCAGAAACATTCCCATAAATCCCTCAGCTTGTTAAACTCTAAAACAATGCACTATTTCACAGCCAGTAGCTTCTACAAAGAAACCGGTTAATAAGCCTGCTCAACTGCACTTATGTCACATCATATCAATTGTTTATCAATTTCACATATCACAATTTATATACGCCCTACATTGGTCAACTGTGGTCTGATCCCTATAGCGGTGTAGGCGGACCCTGAACGCGGTGCGGTGCGCCGGTGGCTCGAAGTTGTGGGCGAATTATGCACTAAAAATATATATTTAATTTGCAACAGAAATATTAATCTTTTTACTACCTAGCATGTGGGTAGCACCAATATCAATCAAACTTCCAGTTTTCATGAATACATATAGTCGGATAAAAAAATAAAAACACATTTAAAAAATGGCCGCTCAAAGATATATATATTTCTCGCAATTCGTAATTTTTACAATCACACAGTTCGATCAAAATCAGCACAATCGTTTCAAAATCACGTCAACTAGTTCTCAGGACTATAATATGTTCAATTCAATTGTCACGAGATACCCCAGCTGGTAGGGTACTAGGCCTATATTTGGACTGGCTGCATAATTGCAACCTTTGGACTCTAGCACAATACTCAGAGCCGAGGGACATTAGCATACAGAGCAGTGGGCGCTGCATCTGTAGTAATGCAGTATACGTACGCTAGGATCTAGATCAGTAAACATGTGTAACTAGTGAGCAGCACACTAAACTTATATATCTTGATGTATAGTTAGCATGTTTTATTAACATAAAAGCAAGCAATACCGTTATACAATTCAATTAAAATATTAGGTCAAAGCGACTCGCTTTGACTTGCTATACTAAGGATTGTATAGTAACAATGAGTTGTGTATATATATATATATATATATATACATATACATACATATATATATATATATATATATGTCGATGGGGATTGCCAATAATTATAGCTAAGCGTAATAAATGTGGGGCCCAGAAACCACCACCACTGTAGATCCAACAGATATCGGCACTGGTGCAGGAGAAGTTGGGGAAGGAGGGTGAGAAGGAGGGTGGGAAAGCTTAACAAAAGAAAAGTGACAATGAATACACTGCTTCCTAGATTGGCCAGTGATTGAAGTCTGCTGACCGGGTCGCTCTAGTAATGATTTGATGACGCCTCGCCGCTTTGTGCTGTGACACCATATAAGGAGTTGAGCTCTCTGTCTCGTTAGCGTCCCGTTATCTGACACCGCTCTGCTGCATTCCGGACTAGTGACAAAGGTTGGCTGTCTAGCCCCTCCACTCGTACATAAGCATGCAGGCACAATGCGTAAAAGTTAGACCCCTATTATAATTCATGCCGTATTAAATATTGATTTTACTCACTGTACCGTTGTGTCACCTAGTGCCGTTGTATGCATTCATACATACATACATACATACATACATACATACATACATGACGGAAGGCTATTATGTTGAAGAACATTAGTGGAAACTGAGCGACAATTTTGGAAAACTTTTGAGAGAATCCCTCCAGCCAGAACCGTCACGAACCAATCAGAATGTTCCAGATAAACATTACCACAAAGAAACTACTTAGATATTCATGCATTTCCCAGCAACGATGTTGAACAGCTGGACTTTAAAACAGAATTGTTACCAAGAGAGCAGTCAAACACATCACGGTGGCTGGTAGAATATCGCTAACAATGGAACAGGCATATGGTAAGTACACTATTGCATCCAGTAACCTTCTCATACAGGGAGGGGACAATTAACCGGTTAAACGGTGGAGCCCCTCGACAATGAAAAGTCAGACCCGATGGATTGCCATAGCCATGTTGTTCTTATTTCAGTTATATATTATTCAATTCAACTTTATTCTCAAAAACCTTAATAGGTTTCACGAGAATTACTATGTTGCATACTATTTCAATGTGAGATAAATCAATCTTCCAACCTTCAATAATACTTACATATTACTTTGGTAAATGGCTTTACCGTTAATACAAAACAAAAAAGTGCTACAGGAAGATCAAGTTACAACTTAAAACTATTTAGAATCTCGTCTTTGAATTTACATAATTTAATTAGCTTTGCACGGCTTGAAAAATTAAACAACTGATCTATTTTTATTAAAGTATTGGGCCTCACAAAATAATATCTAGAAGTAAACTTTTGTCTAGCTTCTTGAAAACATAATCGCTCTTATCCAAAGATTGTATGTCTGAAGGTAATTACCCATCAAGCCAATTATGCAGTTAATGTACTTTAAAGATACAGTCTGATTTTTATTGTATAAACATAAGACTATACCTATTCTAACATCTGAACAACTTAACTATCGTGTTTACATTGAATACTGAATGACAAAGTTAATATTAATGAACAAATAACGGTCAAATTATATTTAAAAATTGTGGTTCATTAAAACACACTTGGTAGTCAAGATGTAAGAATAAATATATTATATAACATGATTTATCAGCACAATAGCCTCACCCAAAAATAGTGCACCCTATAAATATGCCCCACTGACGCAGACGGAGAGGCTAAAACGAGACCGATGACGGCACACGCTACAAAAGGAAGCGCCGTCACAGTCCAAGGTCTCCCTGGATTGTGCTGCCAGCTAACAGTAAATACAAAAGCACAATAACAGTATTGTTGAATGATGAAGGCGCAAGAATGAACACCTTTAGCACTATCATTTTATTTGTCACCCTTTAAATGTTTTAAATCGTTTTTCTCGATATTATGCTGCCTTAAAGAGTTGTTGTGCTACCATGGAAACATACAATAAATTATTAGAAAGCTAAGCATATTCTTTGCATAGATGTAAATATAAAATACATGAAAGATTGGTGAATTTTTTTTTTACATTTCCGATTCCAATAATATATTACGTTGACACACTTGGTTCATAATTAACACGGACATACTTCAAATAAAATTCCAAAAAGTATTACATATAACCTACTAACTACCTTATGAAAAGTACCACTACCAATTATAGATACTTGAATATAAATAAATAATAAGCAGATATAATCTATGAGTATTATTAATATCTTGCTCTTAGATCAAATTGCTCAGCAATATATAATGCAGAGATAATGGCAGGTGTATTGCTAGACTTCGTTAAGAAATTGGATTGTATAAACCATGAAATATCAGTAATAACATATGATATCCGGGTAGTATCAATACGATGAATACATGCATGTTCTTAATAGACAATACTATGTCTCATTTAAAGGGGCAACAACAAATTTCAAAACAATAGTGGGTAGTGTTAGTTGACACTGAGAGTAATGAAAACAAAATACAGTATCTTTGAATAAAAACATGTTACCCCTACACACAGAACAACAATCCGTAAAACCTGTAAACAAATCCGTATGATTATGTACGTCCGCTGGTTTGCTGCGGAAGCTCAAAAATAGCTCATAGCGCAATCTGGGATACATTGGTCGGATCTTGCAAGACTTTGTGGCAGCTGATTGCGCATCGCTGAAATAGTAGCATGTTTTGAACCACTAATTTATATATAGATCAGTGATTTGAACAGAATATATTATTCGCACTCCACTTGACAAACACGGGCCATATCCCGTAATACAAAAAACTTAAAACACACAAAATCGTATGCCCACGGGTAGGACCGTAACATTTAAGAAAATCTGTAAACCGTAATAGTTGGCACTTTAACAAGATTTAACAAGATTGCCATCCCAAAAAACAAGTTCCAGATGGCAAGTGGACAAGGAAGCCATTGGCTTATCGAGAGTTCAACAATTGTATCAGTTATGTATAGCCCCCCTTATCAGATATCCGTCAATTATATTTTTAAATATATTCACACTACTAGCATTAACACAATCATTTGACAGTTTGGTCCATTCATTTCTCACCCTCTGTGAAAATGAATACTTTCTCCTGCCCAACCTACACTGTTCCTTAACTAATGCTGCTTTGTGCACTCTGGTTTTACTGCCTTCTTTAAGTTTGAAGAACATATTCCTATCAATATCCTATTTGTCTATTTGGTCACCTCTTAGCCTCCTGGTCTCTAGTGCTGCCAATCCACATTCTAATAAGCGACTTTCATAACTAATGTCTCTCAATTCTGGAATAATTTTAGTTGCTCTTCGTTGTATTCTTTCTAGTTTGTCTATGTCCTTCTCACGATATGGCCTCCATGCTTGTATACAATATTCCAAATGCGGTCTAACTATTGCTTTGTACAGGGGTACAATTAGCTGTTTCTCCTTATATGTGATAGTTCTCCTAATTAGTCCTAGAATTTGATTTCCTTTTGAAGCAGCAATTCCACATTGTTCTGAAATGTTCATGTACAGAATCCCCCATTTTACATTCTTCGTCCACGTTTCCACGTCCTATGTGTATGCATTTACACTTCCTAAAATTGAATCACATTTGCCATTTTTCTGACCATTTAACCAATTTATTTAGATCATCCTGTAAACTTTGTTTATCTGTATCATTTGTAACCTTTCTGAACACTTTTGTGTCATCTGCAAATTTCAGTACTTTGCTAGATATGTCAAGTAATTTGCATACAACTGATGTTAAACTCATTGGGCTGTAATTTTCTGATTTGTTTCTCGATCCCTTCTTAAATAGCGGCGTAATGTTTGCTTTTTTCCATTCTGAAGGAACTATTCTTTCTTCTAGTGACAAGTTAAACATTTTTGCAAGTGGTATACTAATTTTCTCTACAATTTCTTTAGGCAGTTTTGGTGGTATCCCATCAACTTCAGGTGATTTATTATGTTTCATCTTCTTAATTTTATTTGCTATCATTTCAGGAGTTACAAATAACTGCCCTAAATAATATTCTGATTTGTTGTTCTTAGATGTATGTAATTGGAACAGGAAGTGAGCTGATATCTTTCATGGTAAAAACTAAGCTGATATACTCATTCAGGACCTCTGCCATTTGAAACCCGTCTGAAATTATGTTTCCACTGTTTTTTCCAGTGCTCTGACCTTATCTCGAACTTTCTGTTTACTTCTTACATAAACATAGAAACTCTTGCTGTCATTTTTTATATTACCTGCCAATTTTTTTCAAAGGTTCTTTTGGATTTTGTAATTTAAGTGGTAGCTAGGTTAAGTGTCTCTTTGTAGTTGGTGTAGTCTTTTACATTTCCACAACATCTGTTTGTGAGCAATTTTTCTAATAGCCTCTTTAGACAGATGTTTCTTCCTGGACCTTTTCCCCTGTTTTCTTAATGAAACAAATCTCACAGTAATGCCCTCAATCTCATTTTGTTAACAAGTCCAACATTATGTTGCCGTCTTGTTCTTCAATAAGTTATTCCAATCTATATTTGCTAGATATGTTCTTATTTCTTTATATTTACCTTTGTTGAAGTTCCTCCTCCATTGTTTTTTTTATATGTATTCCCTGTTTTTACTTTTATATTAAAATGGATCTGGTTATGATCACTGGAACCCAAAGGTTCGTGACCTTTAGCATTGTCAAGTAATTCATTTTGAGAAGCAAAACTAAAACACATTTCCACCTCTGGTTGGTTCCAAGACATGTTGAGTAAGGAAACAATGCTGTGTTAGAAGTAGAAACTGATGGTCGTCACCTCCAGCACTCTCTAATGATTCCCATTGTATATGGCCATGTATGGTTAAAATCACCCATTATAACACCCCCCCTTGCTCACCTCCCTTATCGCCTTTTGTAGTTTTACATCTTCCTCTTGGTCTGTGTTTGGACTACGATAAACTACTCCTACTACTGGATATAAAATGCGGTTACTTCATCTGCGGTGACGCGAATACACACAAAGTTTATGCATATTCTGCAGAAAAAAAATACACGGCGATCCGCGTAGTTTTCACATCGAGTAAAAAAATTGCTTCGGCGCTAAAAAAGACAAATATACTAGTGACTTTTTCACACTGTACTATTATTTGTGTGTATTCGCGTAAATGTGCCCCCCTATACTGTTATTCAGCACTATACTATTATTAAATTTGACCGATTTGCCACCCTATACTGTTATTTGGCCTATACGTTTATTTGGCATTTGAGAGTACTTGTTTGTTGATCGCCATCCTCCTGCAGTTCCCATATACCTCACCCCTGCCTCCCATTACTGGTAATATCCCCGATAACACAATCTTCCCAATCCTTGCCTCTCTAAGTGTCTTGATCAACCACCTGTACTTATCAACGATGGCCAACGTTAGAATCAAGCACTGAATACATGCCTTGAAATATACAACAGGGATTTCTTGTACTCATTCTACAATGTTTCCTAAATGACTTTATGTTTGACTGAATGGTGATTTTTCGTGTAAAACGGACATGGAAAATGTGTGTAAAATCCTGACCGCGTATAATTTAAACATATTTTGAATATAAAAAATCTGTTTTGTATAAATTCAGCATGTATATCCCGGGTCTGACCGTCCGGACAAGGTGGACCAGCATATGAATACATACAAGATACCTGTAGATACAACCATTAAAAACATATTTTCATTCCATACGTATAAATGGGAGAAGTAAATAACTAAAATGAGATCAATTTGGCTATCCTGGTCCGCCTTTTAGGCTGCTCCCATATGGACGTTACAAATTGGTTACTGAGTAGAACTGTATGTGCGGAACCTGCTGATGCAACTCAATTTTGTTGGGATGTTGTAATCGTCACCCCACCAGTTTGTAACTGAGGGGTCTGACAGGAAGATTGGTAAACCATGGTGAAACATTGTAAATTATTGGAAAATGCCATGATATACCATGGAAACCATGGTGTATCATATAATGTTTGTGTCCTAATATATCATGTTTGTGTCCTAATATATCATGTTTGTGTCCTAATATATCATGTTTGTGTCCTAATATATCATGTTTGTGTCCTAATACTTATCCTTGTGGTGCTCCACTCAAAACTGAATTTTAGTTTGAAACAACACGCTGTCTTCTGTCAGTCAGCCATTGTTCTATCCAGGCAATTATGCCATCTCCGATACCATGTGCTTTAACTTTAAGTAGTAATCTTTGATGTGGAACTTTGTCAAAAGCTTTAAGAAAATCTAAGTAGATAATATCTCCTGGCGATCCCTCGTCTATCCACTTAGTGATTTCTTAAAAAAATATAACATATTTGTTAAGCATGACCTCGCTTTTAGGAATCCATGTTGAGATGAATTTAATAATTTATGCCTAATAAGGAAGTCAACCGTATGGTATTTAATTAACCTTTCTAATAATTTACAAATTACTGACGTTAAACTCGCTGGTCTGTAATTTTCTGACTTATTTCTTGAACCCTTTTTAAATAATGGTATGATGTTTGCTTCTTTCCATTCAAAAGGAACAACTCTTCTAATGACAAGTTGAACACTCTTATAAGTGGTATACTAATTTGTTCTACTGTTTCCATGAGTAGTTTTGGAGGAATTTGGAGGTCTTCCGCCATTAAAAACCTTGTGTTATTATATTTCCAGCACTGTCTGCTAGAGGTCCGACCTTGTCTCGTACATTTTGTTTACTCTTGACATATGCATAAAAACTCTTGCTTTCATTTTGTTTATGTTACATGCTAGTTTTTTGCTAATAGCTTCTTTTAGATCATCTAATTTCAGTCGTAGCTGCATTTAGTGCCTCTTTGTAATTTGTATAGTCTTCATTCTTTCTGGTACGCCTATAAACCCTCCACATTGTTTGCTTGAACACTATTTTTCTAATAGCTTCTTTTGACAAGTGTTTCTTTCTAGACCAATTTCCTTGTTTCTTTCAAGGGAACAAATTGATCAATGATACTCTGAATTTCATATTTTAAAATGTTCCAACATTCAATTGCGGTCTTATTCCTAAACATGTTATTCCAATCTAGCTTTGCTAAGTATTTTCTCATATCTTTATAGTTACCTTTGTGAAAGTTTCTCCTGTACGTTTTGTTATTTTTATTTTCTGATTTTACTTTGATGTAAAAGTGACTTTGATTATGATCACTATTACCCAATGGTTCATGTATTTTGACATTGTCTACTAATTCTTTTTGTGATGACAAAACTATATCTTTTACAAGGAAGCTATCATGAATTAAAAATATAAATTGTTGGTCCTCACCCACTGTACTCTCTAGAGATTTCCACTGTCTGTGTCCATGGTTAAAATCGCCCATTATGATACATTCCCCTTTACTCACTTCCTTTATAGCGTTTTGTATTTGTGTGTTATCCTCTTCGTTTATGTTTGGACTTCGGTAAACTTCAGCTTCATCACAATCTGCTTCCCTTTCTAATTGTATTTCATAAGCCTGAATAGATTCTTTAACATACAAAACATAACTCCCTCTCCTCTTCTTCCTATTCGACCTCTCCTAAACATTAGGTATCCTGTCAGTCTTAATTCAGCATCCGCTATTTCTATGTTGGCCCATGATTCGGTTATACCAATTATGTGAGAGTCAATATCTTCTACCATAATGTTTAATTTGCTTTTCTTATTTACTATGCTCCTTGCATTTAAACACACACATTTATAACCAGCTTCATAAATGTTTTCCAGACATTTTGTTACTGGTTTGTGTGTACTAGTGGCCTCTTGTCCTGTTTGAGGCACCTTTAAGTAACAACCCTGCGCTTCTAGTTTAAACAATATTTGCTACCAAAAATAGTTGTTATGCTACCCATGCCACTGTCTACTGCTGCTGAGAGTTCATCTGCAAATACTGCTGCACCCTTTCCACTTAGATGAAGCCCATCCCTCATGTACATATCAGCCCTCCCAACGAAACATCCCCACAAATCCACTTTTCTCTTCCCTACATAGCTGCTGCCATCCCCCGACAATTTCGATATCCCTGACCCCTCCTTCCCATTACTGGTAAAATCCCTGACAGAATTATCTGCTTAACCCGCGTCTGCTTTAGTGTTCTGATTAACTGTATTTCCCAACTATGGCAGTTGTACCCTCCCTCTCTATGTTATTTGTCTCTACGTGTACTAAAACAGATCCACCCTTTCCCGAACCAATGATGTTTTCTACTCTCTCAGTTTTCGCCTCTATTTTGGCCCCTGCCAAGTCTTGTCACATAATGTCGTAGTCCTTCTGTTGTTACTATCTTTCGTATTTGGCACTTCTAAGTTCGACATGTTGATTCTTCAAATCATACGGTAATACTTGGATAAGACAAGGTGGAGGGGCACATCAGAAGAACTGATGGAAATGAAACAGCTGGGGCATTTCCCTTTGTTTACATGATAAAATGCCATGATGAAACACAAAATATAACGCCCTGTTGTCTTCCCGGTACAGGTGACGATGGGCTTCATGTGGAGGTGATACAAGACACAAGTGGATGGGCCACAGTCTACTGGTGGAATCAAATTGACGAAGACAAACAAATGCACATCATTGTTACAAATGTTACCACCGGAACGCAGAACAAGTTTGAAAGTCAGCCTGATGTTACGTTGTTTTATCTACCGATGCAACTGACCAATGGTGAAGACTACACTGTGACGGTCCGAGGGCCTACTACACACGAGGAGGGCGAAGTCACGTTTCACGCAGGTAATGTTAATTTTAAATGCTGTGTAACTGTAGAGCAAAACTTCCGTGTGTGCACGTGCGTGCGTGCGATCATGCGTGCGATCGATCGAGTGATCATGCAGGCATGCATATGATGTGCATGCGTGCGTGCATATGATTATATCCATTTAACTATTACAAGCTGTTTCAAAGAATGATATTTCATTGTTTTACTGAACCCTTTACAGATGTGAATCAAGTCACAGTGGAACCGTCTTCACGGACAACAGCCACAGTCCGCTGGCCGGCCGAACTCAGCCAACACTCGGACGTCAAGATCACACTCGAAGACGTCACTAATGAGAATGTCACAGAGAACAACTGGACAGCTAGAGAACAGCCGTTCGACATTCCACATACTTTGACCATGGGTCAGCAGTACAGGGTCACTGTCCGTGGGGTGGACACAGGCAAAGAGCTCAAAACCAGATTCCGTGCAGGTAATGCAGCACATTAAAATACAGTACATTACATACAATACTAACATCTGAAACGTCTGGAGCTTGAGTACTGCTCTGACCTCAGATGCGAAAGTGAAACATATTAAGCTGTGGTCTACCTGAGCAAGAACACTTATTGTACGTTAAAATTAAACTCTCATTATTGATCTAATTAGAACGTTCAACAAGCCTGTCAACACGTCTGTCATTGCAACCATTTATTTTTATCTTGAAACAATCATTTATTGCTTTCTGGAGAAATGCATAATATGCAATACACAAATTATTCCGTTCTTTTAATTAATGTACTTCATATCTTCTAGTTTTTGTGCTAGGCTTAAGTAACCAGACAAAGTCCCACTTAAACAAATTATGCTCGTACCAATTTAAAGAGAATGTGTATTTCAGTTAAAGGTGTAATACTCTGGAACTCACTTGACAGCTCTTTAATATGTTGTAGGAATGTTCATCGGTTAAAAAAATACACTGCTAACATTTTGATTAGCTATGTAGTATGAACATAACAGCTTGGTTGTATAAATATTAATTTATTGTAGCTACAAAAAATAATTGTTTTGTTTATGCTGGTCTTTACATGTTGTTATTCTGGAACTACGCTACGGTGACTATCTAGTCTAAACACTAATATTTCTTCATTCATATTAAAATATAAATAGTTAAGTTATAATCATGCATGTTGCATATTGTAATTATTTGCTTCTTGTTATATTTATGATAACTGGGCAAGTGTTATAAGTGAAACACTTCTTCTTGCCCTTTTCAACATCAAGACTGTGGTTTATATTTGATATTTAGCTATTTGTTTGTGTTGTGTTGTTGTTGTTGTTGTTGTTGTTGTTGAAATAAAGACCCGATACTCTAAAAAAAGGTGGGTAGAAAATAGTGTATCAATATTTTTCAACCATTCAATATTTAAAAAAATATGTATCTGTGATTCTGCAGAGTTCACATGCGCCGAGTTGGAGAAGCTGCTTGAAATGGCAGAATCATTCACGAATGGAGTGCTTCGGTATCCCCCATACGACGAAGTTCTTTGGCCATGCGAGGTGTTCTACAGGAACAATACAGTAAAATACTTTGACAATTGCTATGCCAAACACAATGGCACTATGAATGTATACTTGAAAGGCAACAGCGGTGACCCTGCATGTATCATCAATGGTCAAATCAGCGGGTTGTTCTTTATGGCAAGTGTTAATTTTACAGATGGCCTGCCATTCAAAGATTCACCTTTTGGACCAAAACGGGTGAGCATTCCGGCAATGGACATGTTTTCTACGGAAGCCAACTTGTACTTTGCAGATTTCTACTGTATGGGTACGAAGCTCGGTACGCATCACTATGTGACATTAGTTCTGACAACGCCAAATTCCAATGTTGACCACTTCTGTCAACACAAAAAACTGATCAAACTGGACAACAGAAACAACACATTTCTGAAGCATTGTACAGGTGATGATGGTGAAGAGTTCATTGAAGTCACTACGAATGTTATGGTTGAGGTGTTCTACACGGAAAATGTCCAAATGCCGAACCGTAAAACCCTTACAACCGTCCTGCCCTCTGGTAAAACAAAACCAGGGGGACTACCAAAGAATCAGCGGTGCCCTACTTGCAACTTGCCTACAGATCAAGACGTAGGTGCAAGCCAAGCCGTTAACTAGAGTGTGAACCATTCGATGAAACATGGAATATTCATTTGATTATTCTACTATTTAAGTAGGAAATGATAATCGTTTAGATAGAATTTACATTTGAAATATTACAGACATTCTCATGATGTATACTGCATGTATTGACATCAATATGCAACATTAGATGCAATATCAACTCCAACACAGAAATAAAAAAGTGGGAAGAAAATAGTCTATCAATATTTTTCAACCATTCAATATTTAAAAAATGATGTATCTGCGATTCTGTGGAGTTCACATGCGCCGAGTTGGAGAAGCTGCTTGAAATGGCAGAATCATTCACGCATGGAGTGCCTCGGTATCCCCCACACGACAAAGTTGTTTGGCCATGCGAGGTGTTCTACAGGAACAATACAGTAAATTACTTTGACAATTGCTATACCAACCACAATGGCACTATGAATGTATACTTGAAAGGCAACAGCGGTGACCCATCATGTATCATCAATGGTCAAATCAGTGGGTTGTTCTTTATGGCAAGTGTTAATTTGACAGATGGTCTGCCATTGAAAGAGTCACCTTTTGGACGAAAACGTGTGAGCATTCTGGCAATGGACATGTTTTCCACGGATGCCAACTTGTACTTTGCGCCTTGTGAAAATTTGTGAAAACAATAAATATAAATGTGGAAAGGAGTCACAAACGTGCGACTGAACATATCTGGGTGTCGACAATATATATATATATATTGTGTTGCAGTCAATGCATGTCAGACAGTCAATAATTGGCAGGAGCGCTACCAACGGGAATAAAGAAATATTCGACCAGTGTTGATGAATATAGGAATTAAGTGTCTATTCGTGTCTATTGTAATATTACAATAGATTATCCTGATTTGTGTAAAAAGTATATCACCCAAACATGTGATTGAACACTCCTGGGTATCGGCAAAGATGGACGCATTTGTAATACCCAGTTTACTTCAGACATAAAGGTAGAGGGAGTATACTTTAAATCCACAGTAAGAAATGGTAGAAAAAGCATGGATGTAAAACCATGAATAATTATTGTAAAAGATTACATAATATTGGATAATATACTTATCCATGTTCTGTGCAAGGCAGGTGTGGTACACACATCACTTTAAAGAGTACACTCTATAATAAAACGTGTGAAACCAGATAAAATACTCATTATGCTGTACATGTATTTTGTAAAATTAGTTTTATCACAAAACATCGACATCCATATTAGCAAACATCTGGCATTGCATTTCACAAGCCGTCTGTGCAGAATTATAGACGCATTATTGTATAGCACTAAAACATTAATGTTGTGTAACTCTAATTATGAAACTGTGTACACTGTACTTACAATAATGTAATAACATATATAGATGCACCAATGTGAGTGTGAGGAGGTGTAATTGAGAGGTTTTTGCACCAATGTGAATGTAAAGAGGTGTAATTGAGAGGTATTTGCAAGGCTTATCATTCCTACGGTAACTGTGTGGTGACGCGGAATGACAAGGTCATGATTCACGCCCTGATCCCTCGATTGTGTTTCCCTCTAACGCTTCCCAATGACATTGTGGCCGTCTGAGATCGCGAACGAATTGGTTACTGATTTTACACACATTTATGACAAATGTTGCTTGATAGAAACAGAATTTGTTTAGTTATTGGCGCCTAATTGTAAGGTAGATATTGTAGAATCATATAAGCTACATGAAAACGAAGATAATTGTCTGATTTCTGTTGCGAATGGGAAAGTACACAGCTGCCACGTTGTGGGCCATAATAATATTAATACCAAAATATGTCGTGTTAACGGTTCATTGTAGTACGTCGTTGTAGTACTTTCGTACTTTGTTGTAAAGATGTAATAGCGTACGCGTTGCAATCACGACGGTGTCATTAAGAATGGGATATACGGGCAGGAGTGTGTTTCAGTGTCGTATTTAGTATGTCTTTCTTGTGTGTTACTGTTAGATCTGGTGGCCAGCACGACG